>JAUUTY010001101.1:0-96045 GCA_030979885.1 Lolium multiflorum
ATGTGCCATCGTACATTCGTACATCCACTCTTGACGTTGTAGCGGTAGGGAGTTTGCACCATCAACAATGTATGGAGAGAGCGTGAATTGTCCTCTCTGCTACCTATAGGTGCCTTGGGTGACCATCCTGCCTTGTTGATCTGGATTATATGAAAGTTTGATCTCAGGGGGAAAAGGTGATCTCCAATTTTAGCTACACCACAGCACACAAGTACTTAAGTCTCTAGTAGGGGCGTTTAGGAATCTGTATGGAGCGAGGGGTCCTTTTTTTTCTTTTCTTTAAGAGTGTGTTCAGGATCCCATATCGTGTTTTTTTGCTATTTTTAAGTTTGAGTTTCCGCTCGTGGTTTTTTAAGAATAGATATGCACGTGATTTTCTGTGGAAACAGAAAATAATGACATGTTGTGGAATGACCCAATTTTTTGCGCAAGCGGGTCATTCCCTGTCAATACATGCGAACGAGAGAACACACATGAAAATATAAACAAGACAATGCTAAGTTATTTTAGTATTAAGATAAGGATGATTGAATCTATGCTCTCGTTGCTCGAATAACAATTGGATAACTAAAACTAACAGTTGACATAATTGAGCTTGTTAGCTAAACTAGAAAATAATAATACGTAACCTCTTCAGACCGGCTCCCACCCCTAGCATCGTCAACTTAGTTCAATTCGTTATTCCTAGCTTGGACAACAACATTGACGTAGGCGCTTATATTGTGTAAGGTCTGGCAAGGTTAGCCGCACAGAGAAACATCTACAGATAAATTAGCGTGAGTCATGACAACACATGTCCCCTCGAAATAAAAAGAATGTCAGCATATATAAATCCACATGGAGAACTTATGCCAAATTGTCTGGACCTGAAGACTTGTGTTCACCACAACCTCACTCCTTAGTTGAACAACCATTTTGACTTCACACTGTATGGACCATGGAGCTGCAAGAGACTTCTAGTTCATAGGCTTAGTTGTTAACCTCGTCCCTTATGACTAATGTTCTGGCTAGAAGATGATCTAGCTCTCGGAGCAAGGGACTCGGTTAACAACCACACCTATGAAATAGAAGGCTCTCCCGCAACAATAGCCATGGGTTTGGGGTCCCTACGGCGCCAAGTCAGAGCAGTTGTTTAACTAGGGGAAAGATTGCACGAACCGAAACCTTCCGATCGAGATACTTTAGCAGCAATGTCATGTATGGTTTTGAATATGCTGGCAGTTTTTTATTTTGTACGGGGACAATCAATGTCATGACTCACAGTAATTTATTCATTAATGTTTGTGCGACCAACTTTGCAAGACCTAGCAAAATACACTCCTACATCAATGTTGCTTTCCTAGTTATGAATAATGCATTGACATAGGATGATGATGATAGGACCGAGAGCCAGTCTGGACAGTTTTATGTATTATTATTTTTAACTTTAGCTTATAAATCTCAGTTATACACTTATACCCAAAAAAATAGTTTCAGTAATCCAATTGTTATGTGAGCCACGGGAGTATATTTTCAAAAAATAAATTAATTAAAGTTGTCTCGATTGTCTTGTGTATATCCTCTCGTGATTATCTCGCTTGCATGCTAGCAAATTCTTAGGGGAAATCGGGTCGTTCCCTAGTTATCACTATGCTACATGTCTCTTTCTTCTGTTTTTTAGCATATCACCCCTATTTTTCTCCCTTAAAAAAACTACGAGCAGAAACTCAAACTGAAAATAGAAGCAGAAAAAACCCACGCTACGATATCCTGAATGAACTTTAATAGAAAAGGACTATTCACTCGATACAGATCCTGGGCGCACCTACTAAATAATGTGCTTGTGTGCTGCGATTTTACTGTTTGTCCGCTCCTTGATATTAGGTGTTATTTCATTGCCCTTTTAGATGTTATTTCATTGCCCTGATCACCGTAACCTTACAATCACAAATATAAATGATTGGCACTTTACGTTTTCAATATATGCTACAAGCAGCATGATCTATTCTACATTGCACATTCCTACACACCTGATCACTATGGTGCCGGCCTGCCTCTTCTCAACTCTTCAAAGCCCAAGCCTACCGAGGAATTCAGCGTGGCCTTGGGCAACGATGACGACTAGGTGAACCACAACTATCATTACCACATCATGTTAGGGCGATTGTCCTAATCTTCTACGAGATGGTAACGACAACAACATCGATGGTGCCCTCCCGACAACGAGAAGACCACTTCTCCCGATGATGACGACGATCGTGCCTCCTCTATTGTCATCTACAAGCAGAAGAAAAGGCGCAAGGGGCTGACAACCTACTGCATGATAACGTCGTCATCGGAGTGAGGTCGTCGTCAACGGTCCACATGCACTAGGTTGTTGGCCACTTGCGCCTTGTCTTCTTTTGCTTCTCGGTGACGAGGAGGAGGCACGATCGTCGTCATCATCGGGAGAGTTGATCTCCTTGTTGTTGGAAGGGGTGCCATCGCCGTTTTAGTTTCCGTTGCTGTTGTCCGGAGATACATCGTTCTGGGATGGTGAGATTAGGACGATAGCCCTATTATGGTCGTGGTGACCATAGTTTTGGTTCACCTGGTTGCCATCATCGTCCAAGACAACGAGGAATTTTTCGGTAGGCTTGGTCTTGGAGGAGCTGAGAAGAGGCAGCGTCAGTGTCACGTCAATCAGGTGTGTAGTAATGTACAATGGTGTGGGTGTCGAAAAAATTGGCGGAAGTGGCAAACAATTTTGGCGCTTAAAATTTTTCATCGCTGTAGCTACCTCCTCTTAATAGTTAGTATTACTAGGAATGTGAATAAATAATATTGACAAGGTTTTAGTAGATACAGCATATGCTACAATCAGTAAAATATATATCGTCGTGAACTAACAGTTACAAAGGTAAATGATTTTATGTTGTCTACAAGCAGCATGATCTTAGTAGGTACATCATAGTTCATTCCTTTGCTTCCACACCACCTTGTTTAATCTGGCCTTACCATGTTTTAAATGTCTCTCTTGTCTTTCTGTGACTCAGGAAAAGGAATCTTTCACCCGAGCTGACTTGGATGGTATTTCTGAAAATCTTGCTCTTACCGACCCAAACAAGGACAAATGGACTCCCCTATCGTTGATTTGGAAGCCCCACCACAATGCATTAACCGGGAACTACGATGTAAATGTACTTATCGCGGCGTTAGAAGCAAGAAAGAAGAAGGTAGTCTGGCATGATCACCGGAAGGGTGCATCTTCGATAGATCTGGATGCAGAAGCGCTGGCAGGTCTTATGATCAATGTACCTGTCAGGAGGTTTAGGGGGCTCTGGTCAGGCAGGCATTGGGTGGCAATTCGAAGCGTTGATGGTGTCTGGTTTAATTTGGACAGTGATTTATCCTCAGCCAAGCAGTTTCAGGGCAAAGAAGAACTAATTGTGTTTCTGGACAGTGTCCTTAGTCAAGGCGGAGAACTCATGATTGTGCTGCAGGATGAATGATTGCACTGCTCCTAATCTCATGAGGCTACATCAAGTAGCTTCTCCCTCGCAAAGTGCCATGTAGCCCATATTTCTGAATTGACAATTAGATCACATGCGTCTGCAACACAGCAACAGTTGCTTCTCTATCTCGGTGAGAAACACGGGCAGGGCCTGTAGGAGTGCAGGTACATGGAATGTTCAGTTTGCTCTTGGCATGATCCATTGACGTGTATATCTCAAATGTCAACGAGTTGTGTATAGAGGCATAGCACATACTTGGCAATTAGTGTGTTACTTGTGTATGAAAAAACTTTCTCTCTTCGCTGAGGGCATTGTCAATCGTGTATGAGGAACCCCTCCCTTTTTCTTGAGATTGTGTATGCAGACCTTAGGAAATGAGAATCTGCTGCAGCAGTGTATATGCCCAGTGGAACACCATTTTCTGAGCATTGATTCAGAGTATACATTTGAACTATTTGGTGCAATTTATTTTTCCTATGTTTCTCTTGCTGGGCTTAGTAGTATTTGCTAGTCTATAACTTCAATGTGTTGGAGGCTTAGAGAGCCCTTGCACTTACGAAATTGAAGCTTGCCTGCACTTATCGTAGTGTTAGTCTGTTACTACTGACTTGTTGCAAGGGCTCCCTAAGCCTCCAATACATTCAACTTATAGATTAGCAAATACCGACTAGGACCATTAGTGCAGGCAAGCTTCAATTCAAAGAAAAAAGAAAAATAAACAAAGAGTAGAGCAAGTACTGGACTATGGAATTCCTTCCAACGACATTGACTAGGATAGAATGTCATACAGATGCATCTCTTTCAACATCATTAGGATAGACTCTGGACTACGGAATTCCTTCCAACGACATTGAGTAGGATAGAATGTCATACAGATGCATCTCTTTCAACATCATTAGGATAAACTCTAGATTATCATGACCTGAAGTGGATCACAGCAGGCAATGCCGCAATCCCCAGTTCCTTGGTCATCTCCACCCTCAGCATATCCTTCTTCTCGCTGGTCCTCGGATATGTAGAAGGGCATACCTTGACTCTGTGATACAAGTACCGGCAGTGCTCACACGCCTTTCTGTCGTGCAGCGATATCTCCCTCATGTTCACGGCGACTTTCATGATGTTCCTCACGTATTGCACCATGTTTTCATTGGGTTGGAAGCCGTGGATGGTAAGCTTGACCAGATTCCTGTGCTTGAGACCAGGTACAGATGGTTGCCACTCCACATTTGCTTTCTCGCAGTATCCAAGTCCCCTTCGAGCGTACTCGTTTGTCATCATTTCGCACGAGTGATCCCAGACCGTGATGCATAACTCCCGTAGGCGGGGCGCGGCTTCAAGAATGAAGTTGGTCCAAGCAATATCACATCCTTCACGGAGATTATCCAGATTCACATACTCTAGTTTTCCAAACACAGGAGCTAGCAGTTTAGGGCATTCTGGTACAACCCAAATCTGGCACAAAAGAAGCAAATTAATTAATAACCGAGTTCCTGCAAACAAATCATCCGATTGTGAGCATTGTTAGAGTAGCCAACGACTACACTAGATCCTACACGGGTAGAAGCCATAGCTGTTGTTGTGCATCTGCTAGATCTGAGAGAGAGAGGTGTACCTTCTCCCTCGAGGCGGAGCTCCGGGCGCCGACATGGTGGCGGCGGCTGAGAGGGCGAGCGTGAGATGGCGACGGTGGTGGTGCTTCCCGTGAGCACGCGCTAACCCTAGATCGGTAGGGTGCTCTGTGGTGACGGCGCGCGAGAACCTCGCACCGTGTGCCCCGGCCCCACCTCTTTATATAGCGCAGGTCACAGGGCCCACCAACCATAAAGGGTTGGACGCCCCCGATCAGGGCGCGAACGAGATCAAGGACTCGTTATCGATCCGTTGGGATCGGTGACGTGGAGATCAACCCAACATTCTCCCCTTGATCTCAACTTTTCTTTTAACTTTATACTTTCGTTTCATTTTGGATCAGTCCATAGGGCATGTTTCATCACACAGCTTTATTGCCGCATAGAATCCAGAGCCACAATACACTTCTGTTTTTGAAACAAATCTTTTGGGAATTTTATGATCCAGATAGGTAAGACTTTCCTCAAACCATGCCACATGTACTTCGCTAACACACGCTAGCTAAGCTAGCTTTGATCCAAGATATCTTTTGTCCTTATATGCTCGAGACTTATAGTTGATCCTGACCTTGTGTTTCACAAATAATACTTAACCTCAATTGGTTTAGTAGCTGTACTCGACTTGTTGTTGTGAGCATAAAATACCTGGCTCATTGTCGCAGTACCTTTAGTGGTTTGTCAATACAATCTACCACTTTCAAGTCAGGTATGAATTTCTTTAACCATAATGCCTGCCCCGTGGCTTCATAACATGTTATAAATTCTGCATACATCGTGAATGATGCAACTATTGTCTGTTTGAGCTTCTCCACGAAATAGCTCCCCCTGCGAGGGTGAATACATATCCATATGTGGATTTTCTATCATCTTTATCTCCCGAAAATGCATCTGAATACCCTCTATTTCTAGGGAATCAGATCTTCCGTATGTTAGCATGTAACTCTTTGTGCCTTTCACATAACGCAATGCCTTCTTACCATTTTCCAGTAAAACCTGGATTTTCTTGATATCTACCGAGTACTCCGGTGATAAATGCTAAGTCGGGCGAGTGCACACTTGTGCATACCGTAGGCTTCCAATAGCCGAAGCATATGGAACCGCTTTTCATTTGATCGAGCTCGTATTGATTTTGGACTTTGATGTTTCCCAAAACTGTCGCCCTTGACTATAGGGGCAGGTGTGGCAAGCACTTATGCATATTATACTTACTTAGAATCTTTTCTAAATAAGCCTTTGCGATAGTCCTAATACTCCATTGTTTCTATCTCGGTGAATTTCTATGCCCAAAACATATGACGCTTCACCAAGATCTTTCATATCAAAATTTGAGGACAAGAACTTTGTCTCTTGCAGAGACTAACATGCCGCTAATATCATCCACATACAAGATTAGGAAAATATATTTCCCACTTTTAAACATAAACGCAATTGTCCTCAATATTTTCTTTAAATCCAAATCTCTTAATTGTTTCATTGAACTTTAGATACCACTGCCTGGAGGCTTGCTTTAATCCATAAATGGATTTCTTTAGTCGGCATCCCATTTCTTCCTTGCCTTCCATGATAAAACCTTTGGGTTGTTTCATGTAGACATTTTCTTCTAAATCCCCGTTTAGAAATGCCGTCTTTACATCCATTTGATGCAACTCTAAATCAAAATGTGCAACTAGTGCCATGATGATTCTGAAGGAATCCTTACATGAGACCGGAGAAAATGTCTCATTGTAATCTATCCCTTCTCTTTGTGTAAATCCTTTGCCTCTAGGGGTGGTTGTTGTTGCTCCCTTTCATGCTCAACAAATGGTTCATTCGGCTCTGACACAGGTTCCGAATTTCACCATCGTTGTCATGGGTGGAGTTACAACAAGCGCCTGCACCACAATCGCAGGGATCGTCAGTACAGGTGCACATGGTAGCGAATCTCCTGAGTCATCGGATTAGGTGCATGCACCCTCTTCTCCTCAAGATCAATTTTTCGAGCTACCATGCTCCCCCTCATCTTTTCGTCCTCTAAGAAGACACCATGTCTCGTTTCCACAAACTTTGTATATTTCTCTGAACACAGTAGAAACGATAACCTTTTGACTTTTCAGGATAGCCAATAAAAATGGCAGCTGACTGCTTTGGTATCTAACTTTGCTATATTTGGATTGAATACTTTGGCCTCAGCAGGGCTCCCCACACTTTCAGTGGTTTAGAGAAGGCACTCTCCCGTCCATAGCTCATACGGCGTTTTGGGCACCGATTTGCTTGGTACTCTGTTTAGAATGTGAATAGCGTTTTTTTAACGCTCAATCCACAATCCCAATGGTAGGGTGGAATAGCTCATCATATCACAAGCACCATATCCATAAGGGTACGGCGCCTTTCAGCCTACCCCATTCTCACGAGGTTGCTTGGCACGAGCATCGGCACTATTCCAGCCTCAGAGAAACCTTGCAAAAGGTCCAGGACTTGGCCATATGGAGTATGTCGACCGTAGTACTCCCTCCACGATCAGACCTGACTATCTTTATTCTTTAATCATGCTGATTTTCAACTTCAGCTTTGAATATTTTGAATTTATCCAATGCTTCTGTTCTTTCTTTTATTCGATAAATATAACCATATCGGGAGTAATCATTCGTGAATGTTATGAATGAATCATAGCCATCCACACTTTTCACAGGAAATGATCCACATATCTCGGTGTGAATTATTTCTAGTGTTGCTGTGCATCGATTTGCACCCTTTTTAATTTGCTTTACAAATTTTCCTTTAATGCAATCGATGCACTGTTCTATGTCTGAGAATTCTAATGGAGGAAGAATATCGCTTTTAACGAGTCTTTCTATTCTCCCCCTCGAAATATGGCCTAGGCGACAGTGCCATAATTTCGATGATTCATCAGTTCTTTTTCTTTTCTTTCCTTCTTTTTCCGACGAGGGTATTTGTTCATTCACTTTACACACAGACAATACTTTTTCACGCAAAGACAATAAATAAAGCTCATCATGGAGTATAGCAACCCCAACATAAGAATTATTACACCATATGGCACATTTGCCATGTCCAAAATAACATTGATAACTGTCTTTATCTAAGCGCGATACACTTATTAAATTTCTATGTATGGAAGGAACAAATAACACATCTCTAAGCAGAATAGTCAAGCCATCAGCTAGCTCCAAGAGGACGTCGCCAACAGCTTCAACTTCTGCTTGAATTCCATTCGCGACTTCAACGCATCCTTCGCCTCTTTTCATAGTCCTCGTCGAATGGAATCCCTGTAAAGAATTTGTAACATGAACAGTTGCACCTGAGTCAATCCACCAAGTAGATTTCGAAAACTGTGTATACAAGGATTCATTTACAAAGGAAACTAAATTGTTACCTTTCTTTGCCATTAATTCTTTCAGCCAATCTGGGCAGTCTTTCTTGTAGTGCCCAGTCTTCTGACAGTGAAGACACTGATCTTTGTTCACTGGCAGTTGCCTGTGCTGGAACTTCTGATGATTCTGCATTGGGGCTTTTGCATAAGGCTTTGAAGGAGAACCATTGTTACTTGGTGTGAAGGGCCTTTTCTTATTGTCCTTCACATAGTTGATGGTACCTCCATTCTGTGCCTTGAGTCTATCCTCCTCTTGCACACACATGGCAATGGTCTTTTCAATGTCCCATTTCTCAGGACTCATGTTGTAATTGATGACAAAGTTGTCAAACTGTTGTGGCAATGAAGCCATCACCAAGTGAACCAGTGCAAGTTCATCAGTCGCATCCATGGCTTCGCCTTGCAGCCAGTGTTGCCATCCCGAGGATGTGCTCCCGATGCCATGTGCACCTCCAAGATACTCTTTACTGTCACGCCTCAACAACTGGGTATATGTCTTTGAAGAACCAAGGACTGGCTCTTTATCTTTCTAGGTACTCCCCAGCGGAAGCATCTGTAATTGAGCCCACAATGGCGTTCTCAATTGTATTCTTTATAAATGCCATGCACTTTTTGTTGGCAGTCTGCCACTTTCTGCTCTCTAGGTGTGGGACATCTCCACGGAGCATGGTCCCTTTTCTTTTAGCCCATGCATCATCGTTTCCGTCGCCTCGACGGGTCAAGAGGCTTGATGGGCTGCGGTGTCAACCACCCACCACTCCGCCACGCACGAAGGCGAAATCCACCTTCTTCCTCCATTCTGTGTAGTTATCTCCTCTAAGGGTGGGAACATCCTTGATGCAGCTCATCAAGTAGAACCCTCCTGAAAACCACAAAGAAGTGAGAACAGTACAATTGCAAATTATAATCCAACGTTGGTCCGAATTAAAACATGCAACTGTTAATGCAAATAAAACTATATCACCGTTGGGCAGAAATAGAGATAAATGCACATATCATTGCTATTTGCAGCGGAAACTGTGAACTTTAAACTTTAAACTTTAAACTTTTCAGAGGCATTTCCTTTTACTTTTTCATTTCTGAACAAATATTTCGTTGGTCCTATTTATTCAGAAAAAACTAGACAAAATTTTGGCCAAAAATGACCCAAAACTGCCTAAAATGCCTCGTAATCAATCAAAACCGTAAAAAAAACAGTAAAACCGACTGTGTAACTGTCGCGGCCCACGCGGCCCGCACGCTGCGAGCAGCGCGCAGCAACGCGCCGCCCACGCGCGCCCACGCGACGCCCACGCTGCGCCCACGCGGCCAGCAAACGCGGCCCGCACGCAGTGCGGCCTGCTAACGCGGCTGCTGCCGCGGCCTTCCTCGGCCCGCCCGCGCGCTGCCAGCGCAGCCCACGCGGCCCGCACACGGCGTCGACGCGGCCTGCCAGGACGCGGCCCGAACGCGGCCCGATCCCGCATCGCCCACGCCCGCTAGGGTTTTCATCCTGACCGTCCGATTCATCCGACGGTTGCCCTTTCTTTTCGCGCCGGTATAAAAAGGACGAAAACGGCCAGAGAAACCCTAGCCCTTTCATTTCTCCCCCGAGCCCCTGTGCCTCTGTTCTCTTTCGGGTCCGGCGGCGGCGGCGGAGAGCCGTTAGCTCGGCCCACCCGGCGCTTCCTGCCGGCGACGGCAGCACGAGCCCGCGCCCGCAGCAGCCTCCCGCGTGCTCGTCCAAGACGGCCGCGTGGTTGCTGCCGGCTGGCCGACGGCGCCGCCCGCCCTTTACTTTCCACCACCCACGTCTCCCACCACCAGATGACTCGACGGCCAACGGCGGAGAAGTACACGCGGCGGCGCCCCCCTGTACCTCTTGGCGGCGGCGCGTGCACCCGAGGGTGGGCGCGTTGCCGTCAAGCGGCGCAGAGGCGGCGCTGGTTTCTTTCGGCAGTGGCGGCGCGCAGCCCCACTGCCACTTTTGGTGAGCTTTTCTTTGCCCCATCTCGCACAGCCGCCGCAGCAGCACGTGGAGGTGAGGTGGTTCTTCTTCCAGGTGCCTCGGCTTGCCGATGCGCATCTGGATCGAGAGGAACGGCGCGGCCTTGCGGCGGCGCTGACTTTGCCGGCGGCCTGAGGCCCTGGCCGGTTTCTATTCTTTTCCTTTTTGCATACAGGGCGAGCTAGGGTTCACTGTCTTGCTTTTCTACCCGAAAAATAAGATCTATGCATTCTAACAAGTGCTCTGATACCAATGTTAGAGTAGCCAACGACTACACTAGATCCTACACGGGTAGAAGCCATAGCTGTTGTTGTGCATCTGCTAGATCTGAGAGAGAGAGGTGTACCTTCTCCCTTCGAGGCGGAGCTCTCGGGCGCCGACATGGTGGCGGCGGCTGAGAGGGCGAGCGTGAGATGGCGACGGTGGTGGTGCTTCCCGTGAGCACTGCGCTAACCCTAGATCGGTAGGGAGTGTCGGTGGGGTGCACAGGAGCGCAGTTTGGGCATTCTGGTACCAACCCAAATCTGGCGCCCCCGAAGCAAACGAGATTAAGGACCGTTATCGTTCCGTTGGGATCGGTCGTGGAGATCAACCTAACAAGCATCACAGAGTAGGATGGAATGAGCGAGTACCTTTTCACTTCTAAAATCCAGGTGCAGCTCGCTTATTGAGGGGACATTAGTAAGGAGCTGACTTAAGTGGATATCCGTAGTTAAACTAATACCCGTTTGTGCAAGACTTAGTGTTGAAAGCAGCGGGACATAGCCAAAAGCCAGTGGGACTGGAAAACACCAACCAGCACAAGTCAGACATTGGAGTTTTGGTAGACGGTAGAGATGGACTGCCTCATAATGGCCACGCTCGACTATGAGCTCAACAAGTTGATCATGTTCTACTAGCAGCACCGAACCGAGACCTGCGTCGCAGCACGAGAGGCGCAGGTGCTCCAGCCGCTTGCAGGTGCTGAGGATGTTGGGGATGTCCAGTTTGCCAAACCTCATGTTGCACAGCCACAGGCGTGTGAGGCCAGCAAATGCAGCTGGACAGTCACCAAGACAGGTATTGAATCGCTTCGCATAGCGCTCGTCAGGTCTGGATCCTATATAGGGGTCCTCTACGAGGGACACAAACTCGGCGTTTTCGACCTCCTGGGTCGCCATGGTGCTGGCCAAAGCTCTGGTGATGGGGAGACACTCATCAGGCCTCAAATAGCATCTGACCCTCAGCTTGTGGATGATGGGTATCTCTGAACTCCTCCTACACAGGATCTTCTCCGTGACACCAGCCAGAGCATTGTTGTACCGAGCAACGTGAGTAATGCTCAAATAGCGTTGGGATGCCTTGCCATGGTGCTGCGTGAGGGAGCCAACATCTATGTCGAACCGCGAGAGCATGGCGGGGAGCTGCAGCATTCTCTTCGAGAGGATGCAGGTTCTCAAGGCATCCATCGTGTCCACCCGCTCTAGGATGTTGAGTAGGATGTGATTAGGCAGCTCACTAAGCCTATCGCGAGCGGCTGCTTCAGTTTCCGGTCTCTAAAGAAACAAAGTTATCATGGACACACACGAGGACAGCGTGGCGGATGGACCTTGCGGCCTTCTTCATGCGAGTAGGTGCTCTCTGCTTTGGGCTAGATGGTGGTTCGATCTCCTCTTCTCCGGTGATGTCGGTGGTGCCGCTGGTTGCGGTGCCTGCGTGTGTTCCTGTGCGTGTACCTGGGTTCTTGTAATCTATATCTGTTGAATATACGCAGTTTGGCTCAAAAAAAAAAAAAAAAAAGAGTAATAGAGAAATAAAGAAATAAAAAGTACTACTTACATTATACCTCGTCCTTAGGTATATCCCATGCAGTGCTCGTCGTGAGACTTTGAGTAGGATGTCATTGGGCAGCTCGGGAAGCCTATTGCGAGCGGCTCCTTTAGCTTTCCGGCGAACTGCTGCATTCTGCATCACATTTATGTAAAGGAAAAGGTATCATGGACACACACGACGATATGCTGAAAAGAGTATAGTAGAGTAAAAAATTTTAAAAAACTTACATTGGGGTTTTATCACCAGATTTTGGCCAAATCGGAGATGGGCCGTAATTGAGATGAGCTTGAAGAAGATGCACATGGAGAATATCTGAAGCGGCCTCAAGACGAGTTTGCTAAATTGCCCGTAGATCAGATATTATTAGATCGTATTTAGAATTGGAAGACAGAGTCTAGCTCGTACACGGTTGGGTTTATGCCCACGTAGACAAGTTCACGGACTATAAATATGTATCTATTGAGAAAGGAGGACAATCACGTCACAACAAACACAAACCAGGCGCATCGCCACCCCTTATTTCGAGGGTTTCTTCCGGGTAAGCATCATGCTGCCTTGCGATGCGATCTAGGCAGTACACGTTTATTCGATTACCTTGTGTTACTCGTGCTGAAGCATTGTTGATGGCGAGTAGCACTATTTATCGTAGATGTTTTGGGGCTTGCATAGATGCTTTCTTACACATATTTGCTTAGCAATGCCGTCCTTCGATATCTAGCTGTCCTTGCACCTATCCAGGTGTAAGGCAGACCTGCTTGTTCGTTACTTAGTGGATCCGATCTCATATAGCGTTCCTTGTTCTTCAAGGATTAGTTTAATATCTGCATGATTAGGCCTTATGTCGGGTTGATGATCCCAGAGTGCTGTAGGTGTTGTTTTACCGTTCTCCTACAAGGGATGTTCGGAATTGACTTAATGTTGGTTTTTAGGCTCTTTTAGGAGTAGTTTCCATCATCTTTCGTATCTGTTAGGCCCAACACGCGTAGGATGTTCGCTTATGCGGTGAAACCCTAAACTGTCAGAGATTGGTTTAGCTTGTTTTGATCAAGCAGATCCCCATGTCATCGTAAATCCAACGTGAACCATGGGGCGATCGGCTTTTTGAGCCGATCCACAGTGGCAACTGAGAGCCGATCGGCTCGTATTTAATATTTACGTGTTCACCATGAGAGATCAGCTACCTAACACCTTCCCGACCAGGTCAGGTCGTGGCACGCCTTGCAGCCGCCTGGACGTGTGCTAGAACTTTGCGGGACGACGCGAACCAGGGCGCACTAAGCGGTCGTGGGAGCCTCCAGCTCTTCTCGTGTTGCTTAACCAATGCTCGCGGGTGAGTTTTGGCAGGCAACAGGTTTCTCCTCGTCTCCTCATATATCTCACACAGTACTAGTGGTGAGGTGTAGTAGAATTACATCGGGCAGCTGGCCAAACCAAGCAGATGCTTCATCGTCATGGTGATGCATTGTATAAAGACCATGAGCATGGATGTTGAAAATTGCGTCAGCCAGGTTGTTATTCAATTCCAGTCTCCGACTTCTCTGAACTCAAATCCCCCCTCCTCGTCTATATCTTCAGGATTTTACTGCTTGTCAAGATACACTCTATATTTATGAAAGAGGGGCGGCGCAACTAGGCAGAGATCGAGTAACTCCCGTTCCTATCCTGAGGAGGGACTTGACCGGCCTGTGGAGGGACTTGATACAAAGCGTGTCCTGGGAGGAGGCTAGGAAGGATATACGTAACGCTCAAAAGCACTGGGAGATCGAGGATTCCACGAGTCTTAAAATAGCTAATACTGCATCAAACAGGGTCAGGATTACCTGCGATTGATTGGACATGGAAGCTGTACGGCACGGGAAAGGAGAAATCAGAAACGGAACGGAACGGAACTCGTAATCGTCCTTTTACGATCCGGCATGACAAGTTCAGGAACAGAAGGATGAACCTGCATCTCCAGTGTTGTCAGTACTGTTGCCGGGCTCTTCTCCTAAGCAGATCGTATGCTCAAGCAAAATCCCCGGGACGACTGAGACTTACGTTTCCTTGTACTTCCTTACCTGGTTTTACTTGTCCGAACTTATTTGATGAATGATGTTTGTTTATTGATTGTCTGATTGTTTTATATCTATAGCTTGAATGTCTAAATTTAATTGAACTTATTAGTTGGTAGTAACAGCCTAGCCCCTAAAAAAGTATAACAGCATAACAATAAACTGAAATTGCTATTTTCAAAGAGCTTTGTAATGTACAGGAATTGCATACAAGCGATCGGTCACTGTATACATATGAATGCAGCTAGCCACGCAAACTCGCAAGCTGCTTGTTACAATGTACAAATCTATGGCTGTATAAACAGTAACCATGTTGACAGGGCAGCGAACGGAATGCCTGGACGGACAAGCGCAGCCTAGCTAGTTCTGCCTGTCTTCTTCCGCCAGTAGGACGTCGCCGTGCTGTAGTGCTCGTTGCGTATCGCCTTTGAGGCCGTTCTCCAGTCGCAGTTCTCCATCTCCTCCCTGGCAGCCCTTCCGACGGACTCCCTGAGGTCATTTGATGAGAGGAGCTGTTGGATCTTCCTCACACACTCGTCTAGATCCCCAGGTGTGAACAGGAAGCTGGTCTTGCCCTCCTTGTCCTTGGGTATTATATCAGGTATGCCTCCCGCGCGAGCAGCGACAACCGGGACTCCAGAAGCCATAGACTCCAGCACTACCTGGCCAAGGGTCTCAGACTCTGAAGGCATTACAAATACGTCTCCACTGGCGTACGCTTGTGAGAGCTCCTCGCCTTGGAGCATTCCGGTAAAAACTGCAGGCAGGCCTGCGAACATTTTTTCCAGCTCAGCCCTGTTAAGATAAACAGGCTGGGTAAACATCTCTGGAGCCCAAGATGAACTACAAGAGGTTAAACAAATGGCCCAACGCATATAAATTTCATTCTCATATGCTCATTGTAAAAAGGGCCAAGTTCTCATTTGGCAGTTACTCCCTCTGTTCCTGCTTTAGTCTACATTGTAGAAGAAATGCGACAAACTATTGTTGCATTTATTAGGACTACTTTGTTTTCAGTAAAGAGAGCAACCTCACTTTGTTTTCAGTGTTGTTGTTGACTAAAAGCTAGATCGTAGATTATTTCAGAACAAAATTTGGGGCTAGAATGTAGATTATTTCAGAAAGGAGGGAGTATGTAGTATTGTTACTGTTTGTGGACATGTGACACCTTATACTTTCTGCATTAGCTTGCATTGTCCAGACATTTTTTGTGGGGTATATTATTGGGATCACTTGGAGAATAAATCCTCAGGCTAAACCATGTATTAACTCAAAGAGACAAAGAAAAGGAATACTAAGCCACAACTTATGAGCAGGTTCTTCTTACAACTTAAAACTTGGCAAGTTAATGAAATAATGTGCAAAGAATGAAGTGCTCCAATATAGGGTTTGTGTATTATTGAAAACAGAAACCAGTTAATAGTTGAACAATGACACACGCACCTGTACGGTCCATCTCCAACAAAAGCAATCCTTACTCCAGGGAGTTTTTCCATGACCCTGTATTATCAGTGAAATAAGTAAAGCCCTAACGACATGGCAAAATGAATCATGTAGCAAATACTTGCTAACATGAGGACAGCTGATTGATCAAGTTGACCATACAAAAGAAAAATTCGATGGACTTGTAGTTTTAACAGCAATACGCAGCACATAATAGTTAAATATACACATTGGTTCCACGAATATCGCATTGTTACTGAATCATTGAAGAAATCACCGTTCTCTCCATTTTAACTTCAATGTAGTTCAGAATGTTTCTAGTTCAAAAGTCAAGTTCATACTAACAAATGATAATATATTTTGTAGAACAAAAAGCTAACCTCTTCAGAAAATCCAAATTCTTTTCGCGCCCAAAACGGCCGACATGTATTACCAATGGTTTTTCTGATTCACCACCACTAATAGGAGGAAAAGAAAATATGTTAGCCTGCGCAATGTTTTCCTAACTCTTTCAACATTGAATTTGAAACAATAGGTGATACCTCAACTTGGCGCGCATTACATGACTACGAAATTTAGGATGGAAGCTTTCAGAATCAACGCCCTTGTTCCAAAGCCGTACTCTGCTTGCTGCAGAGGCAAAAGGAGTTCATGGTAAGGAATGATGAAAGGAAGAACAATATAAATTACAGATTAACTGTAAATGTTTACCTGATACTACCTTAGCAGTTTCAAAGTCCTCGGCAATAGCTACTGAAGGAACTAGAGTAAGATCTGCAGACCTGTGGAGGCATCCTTCAAAACAAAATAGAAGTGTCAGCACAAACTAAGTGAGAAATACCAACTTTATTT
This sequence comes from Lolium multiflorum, assembly GCA_030979885.1. Classification (NCBI taxonomy): domain Eukaryota; kingdom Viridiplantae; phylum Streptophyta; class Magnoliopsida; order Poales; family Poaceae; genus Lolium; species Lolium multiflorum. Next base: position 16,617 of record JAUUTY010001101.1, read on the forward strand.
TTTCTTCAGCTACTGACTTCTGTTGAGAGCATAAAAGAAGTTGAGCTTACGTATAAGACACCACGTGGGCCCAAGCAACCAATTTAAATTATATCCTGGTAAATACCTGAAAGCCATAACACGAAACCAATTCAGCAATGCAAATCTATTAACAACCCTAGCCCAACTGAAACCAAGAATTGGAAATGAAACTCACGCCGGAAGATGTGTGTGATAAGACATCACCATTGGGACTGAAATCATCTTCGCGATGGCAAGAGCGCCGAAGACCTGGAATCATGATATGTGGTAGTAAGAAACCATGGTGCCATGCCAAGGAGGCAAGGACAACATATGCCTGTTGGGTTTTTGATGGATACCATAATTCCTGGTGAAGTAGCATGAATTATGTCCGGCTTGAACTTTCTGACCTCGGAATATATTCTGGGGCTCAAGGCCAGCGAGAGCGGGACGTTTTGGTACAATGGGCATGGAAAGCTGAAAACAAGTAGTTTAGGCAAACGGAAGTGCATGTGGAATGGAGATAGTTTCCATAAACTGAATTTTGATGACATCCAAATATCAGAAAGTAAATAATTCATAACAAATATATCACCAATTTCAAATTTATCTAGCCTATGCTCCAAAAATAGCAATTACAGTTGGCGACACGGCACACTGCCTGCGTTGCTTGTTTTTCCTAAGCATGTGAGTCCTTATTTTAGCAAAGTAGTAGTTCATGGATTTGCTTGTCATTTCTCGATTTGACCGATCGATAAAGTAGAAGTTCAAGGTAGATTGCGTTGGATTACCTCCACGAGCCAACGACCTTCGCTCCATGGAACTCCTCGGGAGCTCCTTTGTGCGTGGTGACGACCAATACCTGAACCGAAATAGCGGGCGTCAATTCCGAGGTACGGCAACCATCTTGAAAACAGGGGGCATACACGCCAACAATGCAAGTTGTTAACAAGGATCGGGTACCTCGTCGCCCATCTCCCGCAGATGCTTGATGAAGTTCTGGAACCGGTTCTTGTACCCGGAGATGTAGCTGCGACAGAGAGAGGCAGCAAGGAAAAGTCAGTCATTGACTCTGGCGGTCTCGGCAGATCAACGACGGAGCAAATTCAGCAAATCATTGACCCCCGAATTTTGCTCAGACGCGTGAGCACCTCGATCTGATCCAATCTGGCATGATCCGATCAGCAGCGTCTGCGCCAGCAACACTTCGGAGAACAGGGAGGGAGAGGATGTGAGGAGGGAGAGGGGACTGACGCGAAGGGCGACGGCTCGACGAAGAGCGCAATGCGATGCGGCCTGGAGCTCCAGTCGGCGTCGGCGTCGGCGCCGTCCTCCACCCGCACGAGCAGCGGCGCCGCCGCCGTATCCGGAGCCTCCCCCATCCCGCTCTGCTGACCACCGATCCCGCAGCTCAGCGCGCCGCGGCCGCGCGAATTATACAGCGCCGGCTGCCCGTGGCGTCTACTGCTCGCAGCCGTGCCGTGCCGCCTATCCTTCCTCCGGGCCAGGCCGCCCGCGCCGGCTTGGAGCGCACGCACGGGGAAGGCGGCGCGTGGAAGCACGGGGACGCGTGCCGCCGGCGCGACCGCCACTACCGCGCCCGAGGCGCGACGCCGAAGCGACGACGGGGCGCGCGCGGCAGTGGGGGGAGGGCGACGGCGACGGCGTGGTGGTGGACTGGGCTTGGGCAGTGGCCTCGGGTGGTGGGTGGAGAAGTACAACGGGCGAGCGGAGACGGGGGAAGGAATCGAATCCGGGTTCTCCCCTCCCCTGCCCTGCGCCGCGGCGTGGTGTGGCCGGCTTGGCTGATTAATCAGGATTGGTTCCGGAGAGGGGGAGAGAATAATTGCCGAGCCACACGAGGCATATGCTTTCCCCTGCCGCGGGGTGTGACAGTGACCCCCGGATTTTGATTCGTGCCGTTGCGTTCCGTCCGCTGGTGATGGTCAAACCAGCTGAGAATCAGATGAGAACTCGGAGATTTCGCACGAGCGAACTCTACAAGCAAAAAGTTTGAAAGTGTAAAGTCGTAGGGGTTCGGCGAAATAAACCCCGGCTCAAGTTCGTGCCATTTGTACTCTAAATTTGATCCTTTATGCACTGTATGACGCCAACGCGCCCGGGGAATCCAACGTCATCGATGTTGATGGCGAGGTTCCAAGTGCACCGCTGAAGAGGCCGAGGGAGCGGACCAGCTCCAAGGCGGAGGCCAAGCAGGGTGCCTCCTCGCTAGCGGTGTTGGACAGACGATCAAGGATCTTCTTGCTGACAACAGGTGTCGAGCGAGAGGAAGCGGCGGGAAAAGGAAGAGGCCATCAAAAACTACTACGGTATACAAACCAAGGAGCTCGAGAATTAAGAGATCAATGACCCGTGCGGCCGCCAAGGAGGTGGATAACAAGAAAAAGGAGTTGGAGACCGCCCTGCTTATCGATGAGGCCAAAATCATGGCAACACGCTTGACCGTCGACGTGGACCCTATTCACCGGGCATGACTCGAGAAGGAAGAGAAATTATTATTTTAGCTTGGGATATGTGATTTGTGTATCATGCTTTTGAAACTCTGGTGTGTTGGCTTGTCGCATTTGAACTTCTTGTATTGCAACTTCAGTTCCTATGATTTTCGGCAAATTATTTGCTATTTTTTTCTGGCTGGGAATCTCAATTTTTTTTAAAACACCTATTTGCTAAGACGCGGACAAAATGTGGGTTGCCGTACGAAATGCGATCCGATCCGTTTTATGGGGGGGTGGAGATGGCCTTAGCCACCAAATTTCATCCCTTGGACATGAGATGGTGAGATCCGAGATGTTGTTAAAGTTTAAGATAAATTTTGCCAAATCTTTACGAGTTCGCGATATAAAATAGACCTATTTTTGGAAAAATCAACTGTTCTAGACCTATTTTTGCACAAATCAACCGTTCTATTAATAATCATCAATAGTAGTAAAAAAGCTCTAAAAATAAAACAAATTATAAATAAATTGTTGAACCACCTGGCAGAAACTACAAGCACAAAAGCCGAAAATGTATCCTTTGGCCGTGCTGGATGGGTGTGTCTGGTTTTATTTAGCTCGGCCTCCTGCCCTCCTCCCGCCCGTGGAATCTTGCCCTGCCAGGCAGCAGCAGAAGGCAAATGGGGAATGATTGATGTGCTCAGCTGCTGACGGCAGTTGCCATGCCAGGGTTGCCGCCAGGTACGAATAGGATTGTCCAGCCTAGCTCTGCCCCCCGCTGCCAAACGGTCTGTCTGGCTCCGATGCCGATGCTCGCATCAGTGCATCACACATGCGCGGAGTTTGTCAGCGAGCGGCCGAGCGCATGTTGTGTTTTTCTATTCTCATCGTGTCGCGCCTAGCGGAAATGTACCCCAATGGAGAACTGCCATTTGTGCGATCTTTGAGACTTTGTCGGAGTGACATTTTCTTGGAGTGCAATGGAGGCAATTAAACTACTCAGTAAACTCAATGCCCGTCCTCTAGAGACTTTACGTCATGTGTTACTCCCACCGTTTTATACGTGAGCCCACTTCATATTTCGAGCCAATAATTTAATTAATAAAATATGTATTATATGACACCCGTTAAACATCTTTCAACAATGAATCCAATGATATACTTTTGGTAATACATAACTTATGTTTCATTGTTTAAATTGCTAGTCAAAATTCTACCTCAAAATATGTTGCGGCCTTATATTTTAGGAGGAGGGAGTACATTAGACCGGTGGGAATGATGCTCCCATTGTATTCGGTAGTTTACAAATCAAGAAGTATTCTTTTTTTTTACCCCCCATGAGTTACAAAGTCTAAGTTTTGTCTTTCTACTTTAATACCAGAAAAGTGAAAACGATCAAGATTTGGTTATTTGCTCGAACAAAAATGTTATAGATTATGACAAAGTGGTGCTTTGTACATGTGACAACAATGAAGTGTTGGATTTGAGAAAAACAGGGGAAATGGAAATTTTAAAAATTATGATACAAGTAAATATTTCTAGTAATTAAGCATACTAAATATTTTTAAAAAATTAGAAATGCATTAATAAGTGAATTCCTTAAAACTATGGAATTTAGTAAGATTGTAAATGTTTTCGTTCAGCACAAATATCTTTTTTTAAGGAATACGGTATGGGAAGCCCCTACAGTGATTTTGTTTTTAAATAATAAGAACCCAAATTTGCATCCCTGAGGACTTGAACCTGGGTGGCTGGGTTGTACATCCACTTCCCTAACCAAATGAGTTAGGCTCACTTCTTTGCACAAATATATTTGAATTCAGTTTTCTTCAATAACTTCTCCATAATAATGATTTTCGACATTTAGTTTCCATTTTTGCAAATATTTCTTTTGAAGATTTACAAAAAAAATCTAAAGTATTTTCCCAATTTATTCTCTATTTTTCACTTTTCCCAAAATAAATTGAGTACAATAAAACCTTGAACTTTTCTCTTCCCGTGATATCTTGTTATGATGATGATCAGAATTATTATATATATAAGTTTTCCGTTACATCAGTGTGACAGATCTAATATATACAGATTTGGAGCCTACATGACTAAGATCTCTTTTACGTTAGAGTCTAATCCTATACCTCGCAATAGTAGAAGATAAAAAAATATAAATGTTAGTGATTTGTAGTTTTGTTTCAGCGTGCAAATCAGGTATTCCCGTATTTGCATGATCATATTCACAGAGAAGTGATATGCTCACCTTCTAAGTAATGTTTTCAAGGATGACTTTTTTTTCTCAATCGACTTGCAAATATATAGTTATTTCACAGTTAGCATCAAATTAACTATTTCTCGGCTGTCTCGTAAAATAAAATACTCCTTCTGATCCATATTATTTATCACTAAAATAAATTTATCTATAATTAAAATATGTCTAGATACACCTATAGTATAGTGTCAAGTAATATAAATCAGAGGGAGTAAAAACTTGTTATTCCCTATGGTTCAAAATAATTACTCAGAAATAGATGTGTAACACATGTTTCAGTGTAGATACATCAATTTTAAGCAATGGTATACATCCATTTTGAAGCAATTGTTTTGAACCGGGGAGTAACATTCTACGGAGTTCGTGTAAGGTATAGCTGGCACATTCTCTTAGATCTATCTACCGCCACGTTGGTTTGATTACTACCCGAGCACGAGAGGACCAGTCTCGTCATTAAGAAAACAAAAATATCCGATGCAACCTCATCTTTCAGATGGCCGCGGGTCACGGCAAGCAATTATTCCTAGCGGTGACCGGGTGAGAGCGATGTGATTCGAATGTGATCCTTGTGTCGGATTTGAGCAAAAATGAGATCACTGTCATTGTCGAGAAGAAGAAAAAGGAAGGCACCATTCACATCTGCCGCGTGCACGAGCAGAACCCGTCGCGCCTGCGAACGAACTATTCGGAGCATGGCCAATACAATCGGCCCAGTGACAGAAATTTATACGTGTTAAATAAAATCTCATCTTATCTGGCCCAGCACAGCAGATCACGTGGCGCTGTCACCATTGCCCTGCCCTTCGTGTCTCCCTATGAACATCAGCACGGCCCAGGTCCCAGTCCGGCATGATTTCGTGGAAAGCAAATGTATACCAGAAGATCTGAAGATGCTGTTATGACTTATGGCAGAGCTTTGCAAAGCTTCCACAATTGCTTAGCTGCGTCTCTCGTTCTAGAGTGTTAATTAGACGCGACATGCTATTATGGTCCAACGTGCGCGCAGCAGGAATTCTCGATTACTTAGGCCCCTTTCGTCGAGTAGCTAGATGCTAGTATTATGCTGTCATGTTTCCCTGTTTCTTCTGTTGCCGTGAATCGATCCTTAAATTTCGTGATGCCAGATAGAATTTCCTGACCGCAAGCTCACTGGGAGAGGACATTGCAGCATTCCCTTTAGGTTATCTCGGACGGAATGGAGACCAGAATTGGAAGTAGCGGTCGTATTGGGTAGTTGGGTACGCCCGTCAGCTCCTAGAGATTTGGAGCACATACTGAGCAAAGCTTATAAGCATGTGTTCAGTCATCCTGCTGCATAGTAGTTGCAACAGCTTCCACGGTGGAATTTGGATTGTTTATCACCACGGTTAAGCGGAGGTCCATAGCCAGTTGCGGCTCTATTTATGAAGCCTTTGCCTTCGGTCCATGATTCACGGAGCATAGCTAAGCATATCCAACGTACTAACAAGAAGAATGAAGCATTCCCTCAAAAAAAAAAATGAAGCAAGAATAAACAAGAGGGCAGACACTGCGATACAATCAGCGACTTCTGTACAGCTCAATCTGCATGTGCAAAGTGTCGATCCAGGATAACACAAAACCACTTTTTTTTATTAAAGGAAAAGAAAACCATAACGTTTGTTGTTGGCAATACTCCAACTGTTCAACTTCATAACAGAACCAGCAAGGAAACAATACTAATACTAGAGTGGTGAGTGCACTCTGCAGCATTGAGCTGACAAGTCATTTGTAGTTCAAACTAACATAACTGTCTTGGTCTTCATGCCTCCAACTGTCCAACATAAACGGCCTCGGAAGAAATTTAAGAGAGGTGCGAAAAGGAAGAGAGAAATAAGCATAACATACTTGGTTGTGAATTGTGATGCCATGTACAATTGATAAATTTCACTACCTTTAGCTAATTTTTACCTGCTATATTCACTCTAATTCTAGGGGCATAATTTTACTTTGTGGTGTTGATGCATGTCTTTTTACTCCGAGGGTTTGAACCTATCAGGTGACACATCGGGGTCCACTCAAACCCCGTGGTGTTCCCTGTCGTAAGCACATGAGAAGTGTTCCATCTACATCCTCACAGTGTCTTGACGGCTAGAGGCGGAGCTGCTCACAGTTTGTGCCGTCGCTTGACATTTCAAGTTTTCCACATGTCACTTTATTTTTAAAAATTTCTGCATCAACCCCTGGAACTATAAAACAACGTAATTCATTGACATCACTTGCCACTATCGACGACATCTTTAATGAAATAAAGAAATAAAATGGACAATTTTATATTATACTAATGGCCTTAAATAACAATATTTCTCTTTGTCTCTCTCTCTTTGTGAATATTTAGTAGGCTCTATGCATTTATTAAAGAAAAACAATGCAAACAAACATATATAGTAATAATTTTTGTCCTCTTTTTGGTATGAACATTCAAATGATATGTGCACAACTGCTTCTAGTATATCTAAAGACCAAATCACATGACATGCTTATTGTCAAAAATTCACAAATGGAGAGACCCGCGTTGTCGTCACCTTCTACTCCACCGCATTGGTCACCATCTCTCCGCCACATGTGATCTCACCCGATAATCCGCAGCCAAATCCATTCTTGACTTTGGATGATTCGTGTCTCGTCAAAATGAGCTGAATTTTGACATGTTGGTCCGCTAGATATAATGGTTACTAAGGCTAACCATATACCAAAATGTGTTGGGTTGGTCCCTATAAAAATGATCCGGGGCGAACTAGAACAAGATGCATGTTATAATTAACTTTTATACCTTATTTTTTATATTTTAAACTATTAATCAAGTTAATTTTATAGTATACATAATTTTCATAGTTACCACATAAAATTGTTATTCAATGTTAGTTGTACCGTTTTTATTACATAGTTGTAATTTATATCTTCACATAAACTTGATCTGAAACTGAAATGTACTTACAAAAAATCTTTATTGAATTATTTTTGAACAACTGCATAGTATATGAATATCTACTATAAATATCTCTGAAGCATGCGAACTAGCACAAATATCTAATAGAGTTTTATAGTGTGTAAATATATATAACTAGTGAAAATTCTAGAGTACAAATTGAAACATTGACATGCTTTTTTACTAGTTTTTTCTGATCAAACGTGCTTTAGAAGTTACAATAGGTTTAATAATAAGTTGTAAGGGGTGGTGTTTTGGCTCCCTTTTAAATTTTCGTTTTAAACACACTTTCAGAATGTCGAAAAATTTGGACAAAAAATTATTTTTTTTTTAGGGGGAAAACAATTAATCAGCTCACAAAGTAGTTTACAGAGTCTTGATTACATAATTCCCTAACAGCTTCTGGGACAGGGGAAAGCCAAATATTACTAGACCCAGAGGAAGTAGCAAGATGTGCCAGTCTATGGGCAGCTTCATTACAATTTCTACCAACTTTAGAGAAGATACAGTTAGGCAGCACGCTCGTATACAACTTTATGTTCTTGTAAATATGCCAGTTCACAGAAGAAATAGCTGAGTGATTGTTGACAGCTGCAACCGCATTAGCACAATCAGACTCCAGGGAAGAGGGTGTCAGGTTGTACTCCACAGCAATCTTCAAGCCTTCATATATAGCAGTAGCTTCTTCCGCATCCCTGCACTTTGTTCCCACTGTAATACCCTCGAATTTCTAAAAATAAATTTTGACTTATGTCCTTATAGCTGACGGAAATTTGACCTTTTGGACCATAAGCCGAATAGAAAATCTAAGGGTAGGGCTGGGTTCGTCTCGCCGAGTTGATAATAAATGAGTATAAGTTTGTGCAAATTGGAGTTCAGATGACTATTTAGGGATTTTTCAAATATTGGCCATTGGATAATTTCGGAATTTAAAGAATATAAGTCTGGACTTTGTTCCGTGTTGAATAAAGAAGAGGAGCAAATAAATAGAGAACGATGTACTTGGCCCAGTCCTCAGCCTGAACCAAACGCTCCCCAACACCCAGACGCCGCCGCCGCAGTCGCCTAGGGTTCCTCCCTAGTCCGCCGCCTGTGGCTACTCACGCGCGGGCGTGCTTGGTCGTCATCTCCTGCATCCGCTGGACGCCCTCATCTGTCGCTGTTGTGTGTCCAGGTATGTGGATCGATCTGCTGGCAGTAGGAGCTGTTGTTGGTTCGATTGTGTAGGTTATTTCCGCACCAATTCTGTACCCTCTTTACCGATCAGTATCCAATAGTAGTAGATACACCAATCACCTGGATGGGATGTTTGGCTACAACGTACTAGCTGTTCCGTTGTAACAAATGTCTATTTAATTGGAAGAATTCATACACGTACTGCTGCCCTTTTGTAGATTGATACATGAAAGCTTTCTGTTAGCTGTTGGATACTAGAGAATTAATTGATCAATTGCTTGACAAGCTGCCGCACAGACTGGTAAATTAAAAACTATGCCCTGTTTGGTGCCAGGCCAGGACGGGATTTGGTGTACTAGGAGTAGCTTAGGCCGATCCTTTTAGAACAGTTCCTGAGATTGATTTTTAACCCACAGGTTTTGGAGATCCGGGTACCAGAGGTAGTCATTCGGTTGAACATAAATTCTAAGGCAAGTGCATTACGAACCTTGTCGCCTTAATGTTTGATTGTGTGGCTTGTGTGCTTCTGGTGTGCTTCGTTGTTAATTGGTAATTTGACTCAATAATTTTCTTCTAAACTTATTGGGCCGCGGGTTGGTAAATTCCGAGCCAATACTGCCGCAGGTTGGTAAACTCCGAGCCAACACGCTGGTAAACTCCGAGCCAGTACTGCGAAAACCCATATTTCAGTTTTCATATAAAATCTATGTTTCCGAGTGAAGTTCCAATGCTTGTCTATGATTTATATTTTTACGGTTCCATGTTGTACTTGCTGAGTATTTCCATACTCACTCTTGCGTTTCATTTGGATTTCAGGTAATAAGTAAACACCATGCATGGGACCCGAGCGTAGCACATCTACAATGTTGAGCATATCACACTTATTTAGATATTACGATGTAGACATATATATTTCTATACCTATTAGTCGTATTGAATTAGTCACTTAATCCCTGTTACCTTGTGAATTGTTATTTGGCGTCTCCCGATATGCTGGGATTTTGTGAATCACGTGGCTGTTTCTTTAAAGTTGAAATGTCTCTACTTATCCTCTTATTGCTATCTGCCAGTCGTGGATGTCCTTATATACAAAGAAAACTCTACCCAATTTTTGAATAATCACTTAACCTCCTAGTTTTTATTATAATGTGGTAGCATCCTAGGAAGGGTTGATTCCCGGGATGTTACACCCACCATACTTGCTGCTAGGATGATGGCACCCTTGTGATCACGGATAACTACCCCGCCGCCGATTCTCCTGAGGTCGGGCAGAAGGCCGCGTCCACATTCATCTTTGTTTCCCCTTCACACGGTGGCGACCATGATGTTTGCTTGCTGGGGTTGGCGGCAAACGTTCGGCTATCTTCGGTAACCTGCACAGGATCAACAGTAGATGAACCAAGACCAGAGGATTCCTCATGGCTCGGATCCTGGAGAAAATTGTTATAATTTACGAGGAAAACAACGGATCTGGCAATGGTCTCGTCCCCTTTACCGTGGACAATATCGCATCTCAGGTGCCAAGATCTCCAAAGCAGCATCAGGATTTGGCATCTTTGGGATTTGGTAGAATTGATAAGCAGGTTTTGGAACCATTCAGGTCCAGTGAGTCTGAAATCTCGTTCTGGTGGGAGCTGCCAGTAAGTCCTCATTTGGGTTCTCAGTGCTCTAGATTTAGTGCACATGACAGTAGCATGGAAACTGTCTTCCTCTTCTCTCCCGCAGATATTACAAATACTATTCGTTTCGAGGGTTCTTCTCATCTTGTTCTTCTTAGTGGCTAGGTTATCACAGGCAACTCTCCACCCAAAAATTTTGACTTTGTTTCGAACGTTTGCCTTCCAAATGACTTTCCAAATTTTCCTACTATTGTCTCTGCTTTCGCTATGACATGCACGCCATCTGGTGCCATGTTGAAGATTGTAAGCCAACCTGTAAGCGCTTTTGACAGAGAACAATCCCGATGGTTCATAGTGCCAAGCTAAAAAATCATTGCATTGGTTGATAGGGAGTTTCATGTCGAGCCAATCAACATCACTGCTATAGCATACATCCCGTACCAGGGCTTCATTCCAGGATTTACCATCAGGTGCTAGAAGTTAGTTTACTCGTCGGATTCTAGTTCTCGTCTTCCCCTGGGAGACCTTTAGGTTATAGTCTCTCGGAAGCCAATTATCCCTCCAAATATTGACCTTGTTTCCATTACCTATCCTGTAAATGATGCCCTCTTTGATGAGATCCAAACCATGCTCGATACCATGCCATGAAGGGGATGCATCTTGTCTGAAGACGGTGTCAAGAAAGTTCCCACGAGGGAAATAAATTGATTTGAGGAGCCTAGTACACAAACTGTTTGGGTTTTTTATGATTCTCCAACATTGTCTGGCTAGCATGGCTTGGTTCATAAGCCTGGAATCTCTGAATCCGACTCCACCCAGGTCCTTAGGGCTATTGAGAATATCCCATGCCGCCCACTGAACCTTTCTCTTCATCTCATCTTCCCCCCACCAAAAGTTGCGCACCAACTTCATGTAGTCGTCATGAAACCCAGCTGGGAGCTTAAAGATACCCATAACATGGATGGGGATGGCCTGAGCGACAGATTTGATGCGTTCTTCCTTTGCCCCCATAGACATTAGCTTCTCGACCCAATTATTCAGTTTCTTGGAGAGACGATCTTTAGATGGCTGAAACTTCCCTTTATTCATGCGTCCTTCAAGAGTTGGGTAGCCCAAATATCTATCTTCAAAGGAGTCCCGAGAGACCTCCAAGATCTGTTTGACTTCAACCTGTTTAGTTTCTGGGAAATTCTCGCTGAACAACAAGGAGCATTTGTTGGCACTTAGAATCTGACCTGATCCCTTCTCGAACTCTAAAATAGCCTCTTTCACCACTCTCGCTTGTTCGGAAGAACATGAGACAATAACATAAACAGGAGGTGGGGAGATACCTGAGAGCTTCTACTAATTTTGAACTCTGGAGGCTTTTGGTGAGGATAACATTATTAATCACCGAGGAGAAACACTCAGCCACGAAGAGGAAAAGATAAGGAGACATCGGGTCTCCTTCTTAGCCTCTAGTGGGAATGATGGTTTCTTGAGTTGGTCATTCGGACAGAACCGCGCATTTAACACAGCTTCATAACCCAAATTGACCCAAACACTTTCAAACCCCATTTGAGTAGATTTACACGTCTCCGACGTATCGATAATTTCTTGTGTTCCATGCCACATTATTGATGTTATTCACATGTTTTATGCACACTTTATGTCATATTCGTGCATTTTCCGGAACTAACCTATTAACAAGATGCCGAAGTGCTAGTTGCTGTTTTCTGTTTTTGGTTTCAGAATCCTAGAAAGAAATACTTAATTGGACGAACAAATCCTAGAGGCTATTTTCTCATGCAGCTTTAAGACCGAAGACGAGACGAAGAGGCCACTTGGGTGGCTGGGCCCCAGGGCGGCGCACCCCTCGGCCGCGCCTATGGTGTGCCCCAGCCGCCTGACTTGCCCTTCCGCCTACTTAAAGCCTCTGTGACGAAACCCCGCACGAGAGCCACGATACGGAAAAACCACAGAGACGCCGCCGCCGATCCCATCTCTGGGGATCCAGGAGATCGCCAAAAGACCTGTCGAGAGGGGAATCATCTCCGAGGACTCTACACCGCCATGGTCGCCTCCGAGTGATGAGTGAGTAGTCACCCCCGGACTATGGGTCCATAGCAAGTAGCTAGATGGTCTTCTTCCCATTGTGCTATCATTGTCGGATCTTGTGAGCTGCCTATCATGATCAAGATCATCTATATGTAATTCTATATGTTGCGTTTGTTGGGATCCGATGAATAGAGAATACTTGTTATGTTGATTATCAAAGTTATGCTTATGTGTTATTTATGATCTTGCATGCTCTCCGTTACTAGTAGATGCCTGCCAAGTAGATGCTTTTAACTCCAAGAGGGAGTACTTATGCTCGATAGTGGGTTCATGCCTCGATTGATACCGGGACAGTGACATAAAGTTCTAAGGTTGTGTTGTGTTGTTGCCACTAGGGATAAAACATTAGTGCTATGTTCAAGGATGTAGTCACTAGTTACATTACGCACCATACTTAATGCAATTGTCTGTTGTTTGCAACTTAACACTGGAGGGGTTCGGATGATAACCTGAAGGTGGACTTTTTAGGCATAGATGCAGTTGGATGATGGTCTATGTACTTTGTCGTAATGCCCAATTAAATCTCACTATACTCATCATGATATGTATGTGCATTGTCATGCCTTTATTTGTCAATTGCCCAACTGTAATTTGTTCACCCAACATGTTGTTCGTCTTAAGGGAGAGACACTTCTAGTGAACTGGGACCCCGTCCAATTCTCTTTTACTGAAATACAAATCACTAATACTTGTTTTTACTGTTTTCTCAAAACAATCATCTTCCACACAATACGGTTAATCCTTTGTTGCCAGCTTATGAGATTGACAACCCCACTGCTTCTGCTAGCAAAGTACTTTTGGGTGTGCAGCACCCACGTTGCGCCTAATCTCCGTGTTGCGCCGCACTACATCCCGCGCCATTAACCTTCAACGTGCTTCTTGTTCCTCCTGGTTCGATAAACCTTGGTTTTTCTTACGAGGAACTTGTGCGTGCGCATCATACCTTCCTCTTGGGGTTGCCCAACGAACGGTGAAATACACGCCATCAAGCTTTTTTCATGCCGTTGCCGGGGAACTAAAGAAAGCTACACCACAGATTTCTAACTCCCACGTCAACTAACCAGCTCTTTTCTCGGCGCCTCGTTTGGAGATCAAGACACGCTGCAAGGGGAGTCTCCACTTCTCAATCTCTTTACTTTGTTTTTGTCTTGCTTTAGTTTTATTTACTACTTTGTTTGTTTGCACTAAATCAAAACACAAAAAATTAGTTGCTAGTTTTACTTTATTTGCTATCTTGTTTCCTTATATCTAAAACACAAAAAAAATTAGTTTACTTGCATTTACTTTATCTAGTTTGCTTTATTTACTATTGCTAAAATGGCCAACGTTGAAAATACTAAGTTGTGTGACTTCACAACCACAAATAATAATGATTTCTTATGCACACCTATTGCTCCACCTGCTACTACAGCAGAATTCTTTGAAATTAAACCGCTTTTAATGAATCTTGTTATGAAAGATCAATTTTCTGGAATTATTCGATGATGCTGCTGTCCATCTTAATAATTTTGTTGAACTATGTGAAATGCAAAAATATAAAGATGTAGATGGTGACATTATTAAATTAAAATTGTTCCCTTTCTCATTAAGAGGAAGAGCTAAAGATTGGTTGCTATCTCTGCCTAAGAAGGTATTGATTCATGGACTAAATGCAAGGATGCTTTATTGGTAGATATTATCCCCCGGCTAAAATTATATTTGAGGAGTAGCATAATGAATTTCAAACAATTAGATAATCAACATGTTGCTCAAGCTTGGAAAGAATGAAATCTCTGGTTAAAAATTGCCCAACCCATGGACTCACTACTTGGATGATCATCCAAACCTTCTATGCAGGACTAAATTTTTCTTCACGGAATTTATTGGATTCAGCTGGAGGTACCTTATGTCCATCACTTTGGTGAAGCAACAAGGCTTCTTGATAATATGATGATCAACTACTCAATGGCACACGGAAAGAGCTCCATAAGGTAAGAAGGTAAATTCGTTGAGGAATCCTTCCTTGAATGATAAGGTTGATGCTATTATGTCTATGCTTGTGAATGATAGGACTAATGTTGATCCTAATAATGTTCCATTAGCTTCATTGGTTGCACAAGAAGAACATGTTGATGTAAACTTTTAAAATAATAATTTCAACAACAATGCTTATGAACAATTCTAGTAACAACTAGCCATATCCTTATAATAATGGGAACGGCTATGGTAATTCTTATGGAAATTCTTACAACAATAATAGGAATTCATGGACTTGAAGCCATGCTTAAAGAATTTATTAGTACACAAACTGCTTTTAACAAATCTGTTGAGGAAAACTCAATAAAATTGATATTCTTGTTTCTAGAGTTGATAGTCTTGCTTCTGATGTTGATCTTTGAAATCAAAAGTTATGCCTAATAGATATTGAAAATAAAATTGTTACTGCAGCAAATTCCATTCAAGTTAGAATTAATGAGAATATAAGATTAATGGCTGAACTGCGTGCTAGGTGGGTAGAGAAGAAAATGAAAAACTAGCTAAAGAGAAGAATATAGCTAAAGTGGATTATTACCACCACTAGTAATGCTAATGCTACACATGTTGCTGCACCTCCTATTCATACTAATAAAAAAATTGGTGTTAGCAATGTTTCCACTTCTAATGCAAAGCGTGAAAACTGCCTGAAACTGCTAAACCGCTGAAACTGCCTGTGATAAAGCTGCTGAAATTTTTCCAATATTGGGGATGATGATCCCATTGCTTTAGATTATAATGGTTTGAATTTTGATGATTGCCACATCTCAAGTTATAAAGTTCTTGCAAAAACTTGCTAAAAGTCCTAATGCTAGTGCTATAAATTTGGCTTTCACGCATCATATTACAAATGCTCTCATAAAAGCTAGAGAAGAGAAACTAGAGCGCGAAGCCTCTATTCCTAAAAGGCTAGAGATGGGAGCCCATCATTAAGATGAAGGTTAAAGATTTTGATTGTAATGTTTATGTGATCTTGGTGCATTTCTGATATGCCTAAGAAAATTTATAATATGCTTGACTTGCCACCGCTGAAAAATTGTTATTTGATGTTAATCTGTTGATCATTCTACAAAGAAACCTTTAAAAGTTGATAATGTTCGACAATGCTAACAATAATCTTGTTCCCGTTGATTTTGTTGTCTTGGATATTGAATGCAATGCATCTTGTCCCATTATATTGGGAAGACTTTTCTTCAACCGTTGGTGCTATTATTGATATGAGGGAAGGTAATATAAAATATCAATTTCCTCTCAAGAAAGGTATGGAACACTTCCTAGAAAGAGAATAAAGGTACCTTATGATTCTATTATTAGAACAAATTATGATGTTGATGCTTCATCTCTTGATGTTACTGATACACACTTTCTGCGCCTAGCTGAAAGGCGTTAAAGAAAAGCGCTATGGGAGACAACCCATGTTTTTACCTACAGGACTTTGTTTTTATTTTGTGTCTTGGAAGTTGTTTACTACTGTAGCAACCTCTCCTTATCTTAGTTTTGAGTTTTGTTGTGGTTAAGCCGTTGATAGAAAAGTAAGTACTAGATTTGATCGCGCAGTTCCAGATTTCTTGCTGTCACGAATCTGGGTCCACCTCCCTGTAGGTAGCTCAGAAAATTACGCCAATTTACGAGCATGATCCTCAGATATGTACGCAACTTTCATTCAATTTGATCATTTTCGCTGAGCAAGTCTGCCATTTTAAAATTCGTACTGTTCTGTTTTGACAGATTCTGCCTTTTATTTCGCATTGCCTCTTTCGCTATGTTGGATGAATTTCTTGATCCACTAATGTCCAGTAGCATTATGCAATGTCCAGAAGTGTTAAGAATGATTGTGTCACCTCTGAATATGTCAATTTATATTGTGCACTAACCCTCTAATGAGTTGTTTCGATTTTGGTGTGGAGGAAGTTTTCAAGGATCAAGAGAGGAGTATGATGCAACACGATCAAGGAGAGTGAAAGCTCTAAGATTGGGGATGCACCCGGTGGTTCACCCCTGCATATATCAAGAAGACTCAAGCGTTTAAGCTTGGGGATGCCCAAGGCATCCCCTTCTTCATCGACAAATTATCTCCTCCCCTGAAACTATATTTTTATTCGGCCACATCTTATGTGCTTTTTCTTGGAGCTGTCGGTTTGTTTTTGTTTTTGTTTTGTTTGAATAAAATGGATCTCAGTATCACTTTATGGGAGAGATACACGCTCCGCTGTAGCATATGGACAAGTATGTCCTTGGTTTCTACTCATAGTATTCATGGCTAAGTTTCTCCTTCGTTAAATTGTTATATGGTTGGAAATGATACATGTAGTAATTGCTATAAATGTCTTGGGTAATGTGTGCAATTGTTGTGCTCATGTTTAAGCTCTTGCATATATGCTTTGCACCCATTAATGAAGAAATACATAGAGCATGCTAAAATTTGGTTTGCATATTTGGTTTCTCTAAGGTCTAGATAATTTCTAGTTTTGAGTTTGAACAACAAGGAAGACGGTAGAGTCTTATAATGTTTTCAATATGTATTTTATGTGAGTTTTGCCACCGGTTCATCCTTGTGTTTGTTTCAAATAAGTCTTGCTAGCCTAAACCTTGTATCGAGAGGGAATACTTCTCATGCATCCAAAATACTTGAGCCAACCACTATGCCATTTGTGTCCACCATACCTACCTATACTACATGGTATTTTCCGCCATTCCAAAGTAAATTGCTTGAGTGCTACCTTTAAAATTCCATCATTTACCTTTGCAATATATAGCTCATGGGACAAATAGCTTAAAAACTATTGTGGTATTGAATATGTAATTATGCACTTTATCTCTTATTGAGTTGCTTGTTGTGCATAACCATGTTTACTGGGAACGCCATCAACTCATTGTTGAATTTCATGTGAGTTGCTATGCATGTTCTGCCTTGTCTGAAGGGGCTGTTTTCACAATCAAATGGTTTGAGTATGCATATTGTTGAGAAGAACATTGGGCCGCTAACTAAAGCCATGAATCATGGTGGAAGTTTCAGTTTGGACAACTCAATCTCTTATGAGAATATTAATCTGTTGAATGCTTAAGCATTAAAGGAGGAGTCCATTATCTGTTGTGTTGTCCCGGTATGGGTGTCTAAGTTGAAGAATGACTAAAAGCGAGAAATCCAATGCGAACTTTCTCCCTAGACCCTTGTAAGCAAGATAGAGGTACCCCTTTGTGACACTTGGTTGAAACATATGTTATGCAATGATGATCCGTGTTAATCCCTTAATGGACAAGGTGGCACTATTGGTACACTATGCATGAGGCTAGCAACTTATAAGATATAATTTACATGATGCATATGCTTTATTACTACCATGACAAAATTGTTTCATGTTTTCAAAATCAAAGCTCTAGCACATATAGTATCGATGCTTTTCCTCTATGAGGACCATTCTTTTACTTTCAATGTTGAGTCGGTTCACTCATTCTCTCCACCTCAAGAAGAAACACTTGTGTGAACTGTGCATTGATTCCTACATACTTGCTTATTGCACTTATTATATTACTCTATGTTGACATTATCCATGAGATATACATGTTACAAGTTGAAAGCAACCGCTGAAACTTAATCTTCTTTTGTGTTGCTTCAATACCTTTACTTTGAATTATTACTTTATGAGTTAACTCTATGCAAGACTTATTGATGCTTGTCTTGAAGTGCTATTCATGAAAAGTCTTTGCTTTATGATTCACTTGTTTACTCATGTCATACACATTGTTTTGATCGCTGCATTCACTACATATGCTTTACAAATAGTATGATCAAGATTATGATGTATGTCACTCCAGAAATTATCTGTGTTATCGCTTTACCTGCTCGACGAGCGTAACTAAGTTAGGGATGTCATACGTTCCACGTATCATAATTTGTGTTCCATGCCACATTATTGATGTTATCTACATGTTTTATGCACACTTTATGTCATATTCGTGCATTTTCCGGGAACTAACCTATTAACAAGATGCCGAAGTGCCATGTTTTCTCATTGTTGGTTTCAGAAATTAGTAAAGAAATATTCCCTAATTGACGAATAAAAGCCTGTAGGCCTATTTTCTCACGAAGCTTCCAGACCGAAGACGAGACGAAGAGGCCACGGTGGCTAAACCCTAGGGCGGCGCTCACCCGGCCGCGCCGCCTATGGTGTGGGCCCCGTGCCGCCTCTTTGACTTGCCCTTCCGCCCACTTAAAGCCTCCGTGACGAAACCCTCAGTACCGAGAGCCACGATACGAAAACTCCATCGAGACGTCGCCGCCGATCCCATCTCTGGGATCCAGAGACGCTCCCGCACTGGGCCGAGAGGGGAATCAGTCTCCCGGAGGACTTACACCGCCATGGTCGTCCTATGATGAGTGAGTAGTCTACCCCTGGACTATGGGTCCATAGCAAGAGCTAGATGGTTGTCTTCTCCCCATTGTGCTATTGTCGGATCTTGTGAGCTGCCTATCATGATCAAGATCATCTATATGTAATTCTATATGTTGCGTGTGTTGGGATCCTATGAATAGAGAATACTTGTTATGTTGATTATCAAAGTGCTTATGTGTTATTTATGATCTTGCATGCTCTCCGTTACTAGTAGATGCTCAGGAAGTAGATGCTTTTAACTCCAAGAGGGAGTACTATGTCGATATGGGTTCATGCTCGCATTGACACTCCTCGCAAAGGCTGTAAAGTTCTAAGGTTGTGCTGTGTTGCCACTAGGGATAAAACATTAGTGCTATGTTCAAGGATGTAGTCACTAGTTACATTACGCACCATACTTAATGCAATTGTCTCATGCTTTGCAACTTAATACCGAGGGGGTTCGGAGGATAACCGAAGGTGGACTTTAGGCATAGATGCAGTTGGATGCCGTCTATGTACTTTGTCGTAATGCCCAATTAAATCTCACTATACTCATCATGATATGTATGTGTATCACATGCTCTCTTTATTTGTCAATTTCCCAATGTAATTTGTTCACCCAACATGTTGTTCGTCTTATGGAGAGACACCTCTAGTGAACCAGACCCTGTCCAATTCTCTTTATCAAATACACTCTATTGCAATACTTTGTTTTTACCGTTTTCTCTCGCAAACAATCATCTTCCACATACGGTTAATCCTTTTTACAGCAAGTCAGAGATTGACAACTCACTGTTTCGGGGGCAAAGTACTTGGTTGTGTTGTGCGTTCCACGTTGGCTGAATCTCTGTTGCGCCGCACTACATCCCGTCGCCATCAACCTTCAACGCGTTTCTGGCTCCTCCTGGTTCACATAAACCTTGGTTTCTTTCGGGGGAAAACTTGTGTGCGCATCATACCTTCCTCTGGGGTTGCCCAACGAACGTGAAATACACGCCATCAAGCTTGTTCCAGAAAACCCAATCAACTCGTCATAAGCCTTGACGGGTCCATTTTGAACGCACGGTATCTCACCCTTCCTAGACATGTGAATGGTATGGAAACATTCAAATGCGATGAGTGCATTATCCGAGATGAGTCTGCCGAGCAGAAAGCACTTTGGTTCTCGAAATCAGATCATTGAGGAACGGTCTCAACCTATTGACCAAACATTTGGATAGGATTTTGTATATGACGTTATTACGAGAGATAGGCCTTAAGTCTTTAAGGTCCGAGGCATCATTAATCTTTGGGATTAGGACAATTTTGGTCATGTTGAAGTTCTTCGGGAAGGACCCATCACGGAAGAACTGTTTGATGGCAGCACAGACTTCCTTCTTCAGGAGACTCCAATTCCTCTGGAAGAACCTCGCAGGCAGGCCATCCAGGCCCGAGGATTTTAAAGGTCCTATTTGGAACAGGGCATCGCCTATTTCTTCATCCGTGAGCTCTGCAAGCAGAGCTCGATTAATCTCCTCTGAAACTTTGGGTTGGATCAAGTCAATCAGTATAGAGGGGTCAGTTGATGGGTCATCAGTGTACAGATCTTTGAAGAACTCGGTTGCAATCTTGTTGAAGTCATCCTCATTGTTAGTTTCATACCCCTCTTTAGATTTGAGCTTTCTGATTCTGTTCTTCTTAGCTCTTCCTGTGGCTTTTCGATGGAAATATTTGGTATTCTGGTCACCCTCCGCCAGCCATTTGATCCTAGACCGTTGTCTCCACATGATTTCTTCTCTATGTAGCATTTCATCTAGTCTGGCAGAGACATGCTTGATCTCCATGGAGTTGCGCTTGTAGTTCTTTCTCTGGAGGAAGCCCAACCTTTTCTTCAGGCGCTTGATTTCTTTATTGATGGATCCAAAATTATCTTTGCTCCAAGACTTCATGGATTTCATGGTCGATGATAATTTGTTTTGGATCTCTTCAAGATTGTTTGCTGGGGATAGATGGTTCCATGTATCCTCAACACACCCAGCAAAAGAATCCTCCCTCTCCCACATAGCTTCATATCTGGGGGCCAGAGAGTTGTGTCGAGCAAGATATTTCTTTAGGCTGATCAAGATTGGGCAATGATCTGAGACTGAGGAGACAATGTGCTCCACCAAGCTATGGGGATACAGCTGTTGCCAGGAGGGGCAGGCAACAACTCTATCCAAGCGAACTCTCACATTTTTTTGACCAATCTGCTTGTTGTTGTAGGTCCATGGGATCCCCTGGAACCCCAGGTCATGAAGGTTACAGAAGTCCAAAGTATCTCGAAAATCAAGCATACGTTTTCACTTCTCTTACATGCTGACCAGTGCTCAGATTGGTACATGGCTTCATTAAAATCACCTGCAACAAACCAAGGGTGTTGCGATTTGTCCCTAATTCTCCTTAATAATTTCCAGAATTCAGGACGGTCTTGCGTGCGAGGCTCACCATAAACAAAGGTATATCTCGCTTTTATTCCAACATGGTCGGTAACAGAGGTGTCAATGTGGTGAGGCCCAAAGCTTATCAGGTCAAGCTTCACACAATCACTAACAAAGAGGGTCAGCCCTCCCCCTTTACCATCCACGCAAACAGGCAGGCAGTTAGAGTAACCGACTCGTCTGCAGACTCTCTCTACTGCGGGCTTATTCTGTCTAGTCTCCGACAGGAAAACTATCACCGGTTTGAACTCACGCACAAGGCGCACGAGTTCTTGAACTGTCCGAAGCTGCCCCAGGCCTCGGCAGTTCCATATCAGGATCCTCATTGCTTCTTCTAGGCACCTTCTTTGGTGCCCGGATCAGTGTCGTCCGTGTCCGGCTCGGTCTTCTTGCCTTCTTCCAGTTCTTGTTTCCTTTTATCCTTACTGACTCCGGTCCGAGCCTCACTAGCAGGCGCCGACTCATCAGTCCCACTAACCTGAGCAGACTCTATGGTGACCTGGGCGCCCCTATTATCAACTAGGGGCTCACCCGTTACAATCTCGGCAGCAGTAAGGCTATCAGAAACTACCCCTATAACAAGATCAGACACAGATTTCCTCTGTAATTTCCTAAGATTACAGAGCCCCTCTATCCCTAGGCTCTCTTCCAAGGAGGGCACCGGCATCAGGATCTTCCTTTTTGGGTCCCGCTTGAGCTCTAAACTGTCCTCGTCCTCTCTCTGTCGCGTAGCCCCCAAGGTGAGACCCTGGGTTGTACGCATGTCCTTGGTATGGGGCTTCGTGAGTTCCTCTCTGGGTTGCCTTTTCCATGTAGCCGCATTGTTGCTCCCAGAGATGATGCATGTAGCTGTCTTCGTGGATGACGAGGTTGGGGACGTCGTGTTGTTGGGGCCAGCCGTAGTGGGTGGCACCACTTTGTCTTTCGCCTGTGGTGCTGGAGGGGGCGGTGATCAGCAGATGGGGTCGGGGAAGAGTCGGTGCTTGCGCGAGGGTCGATGACGATGTTGGCGAGGGAGTCGTCGTTGAAGGAGCTGGGCTTGTTGTTGACGGTGAGTCTGTCCACCTCTTGCGTGACGTGGGCAACGATGGCGAGGTCGCGTCCGCTTGTGTGCTTGCCCGGTGGAGATTTTGGCAATTGCCACAGGAGGCCAGGCGCTTGGCGAGGCTTGACGGTGTCCTCCGGCAGGAACCAGCATCTAGGATCGTCGGGGTGTACAGGCGCCACCCCGAGGTCCTCATTGTACATCCTCCTCTTGGTGGAGCCAGCTGCGTTGCAGTCAGAGTCACTGTGGCCGATGAAGCCACAAATGTAGCAGAAGGATGGCAGCCGCTTTAATGGACATTGGCCACCACCTCCTCATTGGCCACTCCGTCCATGAGCGTTACCCATCTTCGAAGAGCTCGGTCAATGGGTAGGTGCACACGAGCCCTGAGAAACTTATCACATATATCTCCACGAGCATGGTTTTCAATACAAATGAAGGATCCAACTTCCCTTCCAAGATCTCTAGCTAGAACTTTACAGAGCAGGTAAAAGGGAATTTTTCTAAACTGTACCCAAATGGGGACAGTAAGGAACCGTACCGTTTCAGGATCCTGGCCTTCCTTGAGAGCTTCGACGGGGACCGCATCATCCTTGTGTCTCCATGGCCCTCCCTTGGTAACGTGGTTGAAATCTCCTTCCTCAGAGAACTGAAGGAGGAATCTTCTATCGGGCAGTTGGAGCGTGTCGAGGTGACCTCGAATCTTCCAGACCCTCTTCATTGATTCAATGAAGTTCCTGGAGGTGATGGCCATGATGGACAGGAAAACACCCACGGCAATGAATCTGCCGCGGGACGCCTTTCTGGCCATGGACAGGTTGACGATGATGGCCTTCTTCTCCTCTACGGTGCCCAGCTCCTGGACCAGTTCCTTGCCGCTGCGACGACCAGGGATGGCTGGGGTACGGGTTACAGAGAGTGGTGGCGGGGGACTAGTCAGGGCCTGGTTGGTGGTAGGGGTTATCTGCTTACACTTGTCCACCATGGCAAGGCAGAAAGAGGTTGGGCTTGGGAATGGCACGAGCAGTAAGGCGTGTGGCAGAATGTGAATTCCTTGGGTTCTACCGATCAAATATATAGTACTTGGATATTTGATACGGTGATTACTGCCATTGAAGAAGATCAAGATTAACGGAGGTGTGGATCGCAATGGGGGCGAAATCACTGGTTGCATTTCAGAATATGGAATCGCCGAAGATCGGGGCATGTACCATGGGAATGAAGGCTCCGGATCGTGCTCCAGTAGGAGGAGGTCCTGGTGATCAGATTTTCGTTGGCACTGATTTGGGATAGGAGCAGCAGACAAGCAAACAAGGATTATGGGCGGATCTTGCAAACACAACAGTGCTGAGGGGGCCGGCCGGGACGTGATCGGAGGGGGAGGGATGATGACAGGGGAGCACTGGTTAATGGACTTACCGAACCCATCGAGGTAGGATGGGATTCTAGAGCGGAAGATCTCCAAGCTTCTTCGCGGATCACGGGATTTTAGGATTAAATCCTTGAGTCTCTGTTTGGTATCTAGGGGAATAAAATCGGGGGCAGAGGCGGAAGGGGATCGGGGCGATTGGAAGGTGTATGACTGGTGGGTAAGGGGGCGGTCGGTGTGGGGCGGCGGGTGTTGATCTGCTAGGATTCTCTCATTCTCGGTGGCAGGATCGGAGAGATCGTCGCGCCGGACCAGGGGGAGGCGAAGCTCCGCCATCTCCTACCTTGCTAGTGTATTCTTATTGTAGTCCATTCATCTAAAAATTCTACACGCTCACAAATTAGTTCCACAGAAAACCAACATTTTTTGTTTCATGTGTAAAAAAGACGGATTTTGGTGTAAAAAAAAGTTGTCTAGGTGACTTTTTTTTTGTCTTTTACACAAGTTAGATAAAAAGTCGGTTTTCCGCAAAACTTGATGCCCGCATATAGAATATCGAGGCATAAGCGTAAAAAATTTCGTTCGGATTTTTATGACATTTTCTTAAAAAAAGCTGGTGAGTGGCAAGAGCATATACTCCCGTGTGCCAAATTGAATTTGCGTGCAACATGTGCATACTCAGCACTAGGTATTTAAATAACATCGCTTATGTTATATTCAACAATGAGCATAAAATGACTTTGGAGCGTATCGCACTTGTAGACATATAATTTAATTATTTAGTATGCTTGTCTGCATTAGGGTTGTTGTCATCTACCATATATGTAAGTCCTTCCACAATTTCTAAAAATAAGTTCTATATGAAATGAACCATAGAATCTACTTAACATAGGAATGTCAATATTGTCCGGCCGTGGTGTATATCTTCTTCTACAATTGAGAATTTTATTTATTACCCGAAACAGAAGAAGTAGTCTGCCTCCTAGGAAAACCTAGCGCCGCCTCCCACCTCTCTGGCTCCTCCAAGATCGGTTCCCCCTTCTTTTGCCTACCTCGCTGGTGTCAGGAGGGGGAGGGGGAACCAGATCTATGTGTGAAGATTTTAATAAAAGTAGTGTTTTCAATAGATTAGTTTAGGGATTTAATAGCTGCCTTCATTTTGGCCTCCACTTCAATGGAGATGACATCGTCTACATTAAGTGATATCTGGCCCCTCGTTCGATGACACATTTTTTTTGCGACGTCAATGGTGGTGTTGGAAGATTACACTCTAGATCAATTTTGGACCTTTTTCTCATGGTTGTCGCGAGGATGATTATCCTAGCAATATTGGTCCTGACTACTAAACCCCGACAATGGTGATTCATACTTCCTCGGGCGACGTTGACCAGGCTGTTTGGTTGTTTTTCTCTATCATATTGGAAAAGGTATTTGATGCGTGCAGCCGACACGTCCGTTGGGAACCCCAAGAGGAAGGTGTGATGCACAGCAGCAAGTTTTCCCTCACAAAGAAACCAAGGTTTATCGAACTCAGGAGGAGCCAAGAAGCACGCTGAAAGTTGATGGCGGCGGGATGTAGTGCGGCGCAACACAGGGATTCATACTAACGTGAACCCGCACACAACACATTAAAGTACTTTGCCCCAACTGCGTTGAGGTTGTCAATCTCACCGCTTGCAAAATAAAGGATTAGATGTATAGTGGATGATGATTGTTTGCGTAAACGAGAACAAGTATTGCAGATTGTATTCAGCAAAAGAATGGACTGGGTCCAGTTCACTAGAGGTCTCTCCCATAAGATAATAGCATGTTGGGTGAACAAATTACGCTTGGGCAATTGACAAATAGAGAGGGCATGACCATGCACATACATGATATGATGAGTAAAGGAGGTTTCATTTACGACAAAGTACATAGACCGCTATCCAACATGCATCTATGTTTTATCTCAGTGGCAACAAGACATCCACAACCTTAGAACTTTCTGCCACCGTCCTGCATTTATGGAGGCATGAACCAATTATCGAGCATAAATACTCCCTCTTGGAGTTAAGAGTAAAAATCACGGATTCTCTACTAATAACGGAGAGCATGCAAGATCATAAACAACACATAGGTAATAGATTGATAATCAACATAACATAGTATTCTCTATCCACTGATCCCAACAAACACAACATATAGCATTGTATAGATGATCTTGATCATGTTAGGCAGCTCACAAGATCCGACAATGAAGCACATAAGGAGAAGACGACCATCTAGCTACCGCTATGGACCCATAGTCCAGGGTGAACTACTCACTCATCACTCCTGAGGCGAACAATGGCGGTGAAGACCCTGAGATGATTCCCTCTCCGGCAGGTGCCGAGGCATCTCCGAATCCCCGAGATGGGATTGGCGCGCTTCGGAAGTGCTCGATCGTGCTCCTGCATCGGGGGTTTCGCGACGAAGGCTTTAAGTAGGCGAAGGCCGGTCAGGGGCCACACGAGGCCCACACCGCTCCGCGCGCCAAGGCTGCCCGCCCGGTGTCCGGCCACCTCGTGGCCCCACTTCGTAAGTCCTCCGGTCTCGAAGCTTCGTGGAAAAATAGGACCCCGGGCGTTGATTTCTTCCACTTCGAGAATATTTTCTTACTAGGATTTCTGAACCAAAAACAGCAAAAACAGCAACTGGCTCTTCGGCATCTCGTTAATAGGTTAGTGCCTAAATGCATAAATATGACATAAAGTATGCATAAAACATGTAGATATCATCAATAATGGCATGGAACATAAGAAATTATCGATACGTCGGAGACGTATCAAGATCCCCAAGTAGTTCCTCGTCCCGAGCAGGTAAACGATAACAAAGATAATTTCTGGAGTGACATGCCATCATAACCTTGATCATACTATTGTAAGCATATGTAATGAATGCCGATCAAAACAATGGTAATGACATGAGTAAACAAATGAATCATAAAGCAAAGACTTTTTCATGAATAGTACTTTCAAGACAAGCATCAATAAGTCTTGCATAAGAGTTAACTCATAAAGCAATAAATCAAAGTAAAGGTATTGAAGCAACACAAAGGAAGATTAAGTTTCAGCGGTTGCTTTCAACTTATAACATGTATATCTCATGGATATTGTCAATGTAAAGTAATATAACAAGTGCAATATGCAAGTATGTAGGAATCAATGCACAATTCACACAAGTGTTTGCTTCTTGAGGTGGAGAGAGATAGGTAAACCGACTCAACATAAAAGTAAAAGAAAGGCCCTTTGCAGAGGGAAGCATTGATTGCTATATTTGTGCTAGAGCTTTGATTTTAAAACAAGAAACAATTTTGTCAACTAGTAATAAAGCATATGTGTTATGTAAATTATATCTAACAAGTTGCAAGCCTCATGCATAGTATACTAATATGCCCGCACCTTGTCCTAATTAGCTTGGATTACCGGGATTATCGCAATACACATGTTTTAACCAAGTGTCACAAAGGGGTACCTCTATGCCGCCTGTACAAAGATCTAAGGAGAAAGCTCGCATTGGATTTCTCGCTTTGACTATTCTCAACTTAGACATCCATACCGGGACAACATAGACAACATATAATGGACTCCTCTTTAATGCATAAGCATGTAGCAACAATTAATGTTCTCATATGAGATTGAGGATAAATGCCCAAAACTGAAACTTCCACCATGGATCATGGCTTTAGTTAGCGGCCCAATGTTCTTCTCTAACATTATGCATGCTCTAACCATTAAATGAGTGGTAAATCTCCTTACTTCAGACAAGACGACATATGCATAGCAACTCACATGATATTCAAACAAAGAGTAGTTGATGGCCCCCAGAACATGATTATCGCACAAACAACTTAATAAGAGATAAGTGCATAAGTACATATTCAATACCACAATAGTTTTTAAGCTATTTGTCCCATGAGCTATATATTGCAAAGGTAAAGGATAGAAATTTTAAAGGTAGCACTCACAATTTACTTTGAATGGCTGAGAAATACCATGTAGTAGGTAGGTATGATGGACACAAATGGCATAGTGGTTGGCTCAAGGATTTTGGATGCATGAGAAGTATTCTCTCGATACAAGGTTTAGGCTAGCAAGGTTGTTTGAAACAAACACAAGGATGAACCGGTGCAGCAAAACTCACATAAAAGACATATTGTAAACATTATAAGACTCTCACCGTCTTCCTTGTTGTTCAAACTCAATACTAGAAATTATCTAGACTTTAGAGAGACCAAATATGCAAACCAAATTTTAGCATGCTCTATGTATTTCTTCATTAATCGGTGTGATACGTCTCCGACGTATCGATAATTTCTTATGTTCCATGCCACATTATTGATGATACCATACATGGCACACTTTATGTCATATTCGGCATTTTCTGAACTAACTATTAACAAGATGCCGTATGCCGTTCCTGTTTTCTGCTTTTTTGGTTTCAGAAATCCTAGTAACGAAATATTCTCGAATCGGACGAAATCAAGACCAGGTTCCTATTTTCACCGAAGCATCCAGAACACACGAGGGACCAGAGGGGCACTGGCCCTGCACTAGGCCGCCGCGCCTGTGCCCCGGCCGCGCCGCCATATGGTGTGGCCACCCCTTCGACCCTCCCGCGCCGCCTCTTCGCCTATATAAAGCCCTCCTAAAAACCTCGAGGCGAAGAACCACGATACGAAAACTCTCCAGAGCCGCCGCCATCGCGGGCCAAGATCCTGGGGACAGAGTCTCTCTCACACCCCCGCCGAGCGGGGAAGTGCCCCGAAGGCTTCTCCATCGACACCGCCGCCATCTCCATCGCCATCTTCATCACCGCCGCCGCTCCCATGAGGAGGAGTAGTTCTCCATCGAGGCCTCTGGCTGACTGTGAGCTATGTGGTTCATCTCTCCTATGTACTTCAATACAATAATCTCATGAGCTGTCATGATTGAGATTCATATGATGATGCTTGTAATCTAGATGTCACTATGCTAGTCAAGTGAGTTTTACTTATGTGATCTCCGAGACTCCTTGTCCCACGTGTGTAAAGGTGACAGCGTGAACCGTGTGGGTCTCTTAGGCTATATTTCACGTAATACTTATTCACCGTTGAATGGCATAGTGAGGTGCTTATTTATATCTCTTTATGATTGCAATGTGTTTGTATCACAATTTATCTATGTGCTACTCTAGCAATGTTATTAAAGTAGTTTTATTCCTCCCGCACGTGTGCAAAGGTGACAATGTGCACCGTGTTAGTACTTGGTTTATGCTATGATCATGATCTCTTGTAGATTGCGTAACTATTGCTATGATAATATTGATGTGATCTATTCCTCCTACATATGCATGAAGGTGACAGTGTGCATGCTATGCTAGTACTTGGTTTAGTCTTTTGATCTATCTTACACTAAAGGTTACTAAAATATGAGCATTATTGTGGAGCTTGTTAACTCCGGCATTGAGGGTTCGTGTAATCCTACGCAATGTGTTCATCATCCAACATAAGTGTAGAGTATGCATTTATCTATCCGTTATGTGATCAATGTTGAGAGTGTCCACTAGTGAAAGTGTAATCCCTAGGCCTCCTAAATACTGCTATCGCGGCTTGTTTACGCTTCTTTACCGCGTACACGTCGCATTACTACCGCTGTTTATCGTCTCGGGCAAAGCACTTGGGTGCTGTTGCTACCACGACCATAGCACTTGTATTTCACTATCTCTTCGCGAACTAGTGCACCTATTAGGTGTGTTGGGGACACAAGAGACTTCTTGCTTTGTGGTTGTGTGGTTGCATGAGAGGGATATCTTTGACCTCTTCCTCCCCGAGTTCGATAAACCTTGGGTATCCACTTAAGGGAAACTTGTCGCTGTTCTACAAACCTCTGCTTGAGGCCCAACACTGTCTACAAGAATAGAAGCTCCCGTAGACATCAAGCACTTTCTGGCGCTCACCGGGAGGAAAGGTAAAAGGCACTCATACTCCGGCCTGTACTTCTCTGGCGCCATTGTGTTTGTGCTCGAAGATATTTTTAGATCCCGTAATTGCATCTTGTTGTTTCTTGTTTACACTAGTTTGGCATAATGGACAACAATGAGCTTATTCTATTTCCTGATTTAAAACATGGATTGTTTGATGCGAAAAAAAACCTATGAAATCTTATTTGGTGCCGGTAGTAATATTAGTATGAACGCTTGAACACCATTGTTGCTAATGATGTGGAAAATTCTAAGGGGAAGCTGGTTTTGATGAGCATGATCTTTTTAGTCCCCCAATCATTGAGGAGAAAATTTTCTTTGATGATACTATGCCTCCTACACTTGATGAGAATAATAATGATAGCTACTTTGTTGAATTTGTTCCCACTACAACTAATAAAATTGATTATGCTTATGTGGAGAGTAATAATTTTATGCATGAGACTCATGATAAGAATGTTTCATTTGATAGTTATATTGTTGAGTTTGCTCATGATGTTACTGAAAGTTATTATGAGAGAGGAAAATATGGTTGTAGAAATTTTCATGTTACTAAAATGCCTCTCTATGTGCTGAAATTTTTGAAGCTACACTTGTTTTATCTTCATATGCTTGTTACTTTGCTCTTCATGAACTTGTTTATTTACAAGATTCCTATGCATAGGAAGGATGTTAGACTTAAATGTGTTTTGAATTTGCCTCTTGATGCTCTTTGCTTCATACTCTATTTTTCATGTGAGCATCATTAAAACTGCTGAGCCCATCTTAACGGCTATAAAAAAAGAACTTCTTGGGAGATAACCCATGTGTTATTTTGCTACAGTACTTTATATTTTATATTTGTGTCTTGGAAGTTGTTTACTACTGTAGTAACCTCTCCTATCTTAGTTTTATGTTTTGTTGTGCCAAGTAAAGTCTCTATGGTAAAGCTGCTAGATTTGATTGCTGCGCAGAAACAGCATTGCTGTCTGTCACGAATCTGGTCTAATTCTCTGTAGGTAACTCAGAAAATTATACAATTTACGAGCATGATCCCCAGATATGTACTAACTTTCATTAGTTTTGAGTTTTTCCATTTGAGCAAGTCTGGTGCCATTTGTAATTGTCTTTACAGACTGTTCTGTTTTTCACATCTGCCTTTTATTTCGCATTGCTTCTTTCATTATGGTTGTGGATTTCTTTGGTTCCATTACCTTCCAGTAGCTTTGAGCAATGTCCAGGAAGTGTTAAGAATGATTGTATCCCTCCGAACATGTGAGTTTTTGATTATGCACTAACCTCTAATGAGTTTGCTTAAAGTTTGGTGTGGAAGAAGTTTTCAAGGGTCAAGAGAGGAGATGATATACTATGATCAAGGAGAGTGAAAGTTTTAAGCTTGGGGATGCCCCTGGTTCACCCATGCATATTTCAAGAAGACTCATGTTTAAGCTTGGGATGCCAAAGGCATCCCTCTTCATCGACAACATTATCGGGTTCCTCCCCTGAAACTTTGAGACGTATCACACATCTTATGTACTTTACTGGAGCGTTCTGTTTGTTTGTTTCTATTTTTGTTTGTGTTTGAATAAATTCGGGATTACATCATGCTTGTGTGGAGAGAGACACCCTGCTGGTTCATATGAACACATGTAAGTTCTTAGCTCATAATATTCATGGCTAAGTTTCCTCTTCGAATTGTTATATGGTTAGAATTGGAAAATGATACATGTAGTAATTTGCTATAATGTCTTGGGTAATGTGATACTTGGCAATTGTTGTGCCTATGTTTAAGCTCTTGCATCATATACTTTGCACCCATTAATGAAGAAATATATAGAGCATGCTAAAATTTGGTTTGCATAATTGGTCTCTCTAAGGTCTAGATAATTTCTAGTAAGGGTGTTTGGAACAACAAGGAAGACGCATGTATAGTCTTATAATGTTTGCATTATGTCTTTTATGTGAGTTTTGTTGATACTAGTTCATACTTGTGTTTGTTTCAAATAACCTTGCTTAGCCTAAACCTGTATCGAGAGGGAATACTTCTCATGCATCCAAATACTTGTGCCAATATGCCAATTGAGTTCACCATACCTACCTACTACATGGTATTTCACATTCCAAAGTAAATTGCTTGAGTGCTACCTTTAAACAATTCAAATTCTATCACCTCTGATTTGTGTCAATGTTTTATAGCTCATGAGGAAGTATGTGGTGTTTATCTTTCAATCTTGTTGGGCAACTTTCACCAATGGACTAGTGGCTTCATCCGCTATCCAATAATTTGCAAAAAGAGCCGGCAATGGGATTCCCTCCCAAATTAATTGACAAAAATAGACACTCCTCCATGGTATGTAATTGTTGGAAGGCCCGAAGGATTCGGTAAGCCATGGCTTGTGTAAGCAAAGGTTGGGAGGAGGTCATCATAATAAAACTAAAATAAAAAGGCACTCCTTTCCATGGTATGAGATTGTTGGCAGGCACCCGAGGGTTCGGTTAGCCATGGTTTGTGAAAGAAAGGTTGGAAGGAGTGCCATCCAAAAATAAAAATAAAATGGGAGCCGCTCTTTGAAGGTTTGTCCGGCAAGGGGGTTAGAGACTACCATTCGTGGACAACAACATACACCTCTCAAAACTTTATTTTATGCTGTTTTATGTTTTCAAAATCAAAGCCTAGCACAAATATATCAATCGATGCTTTCCTCTTGAAGGACCATTCTTTTACTTTTGTTGAGTCACTCACCTATCTCTCTCCACCTCAAGAAGCAAACATTTGTGTGAACTATGCATTGATTCTTACATACTTGCTTATTGGATTTGTTATATTGCTTTGCATTGACAATTATCCATGAGATATATATGTTATAAGCTGAAAGCAACCGCTGAAACTTCATCTTCCTTTGTGTTGCTTCAATGCCTCTACTTTGAATTATTGCTTTATGAGTTAACTTCTTATGCAAGACTTATTGATGCTTGTTTTGAAAGTACTATTCTCATGAAAAGTCTTGCTTTATGATTCACTTGTTTACCTCATGTCATTACCATTGTTTTGATCGCTGTATTCATTACATATGTTTACAATATGATCGTTTATGATGGCATGTCACTGTAAATTATCTTTGTTATCGTTTTACCTCCCCGGGACGAGCAGGAACTAAAGCTTGGGGATGCTTGATATCGTCTCCACGTATCGTTAATTTCTTGTGTTCCATGCCACATTATTGATGATACTCACATGTTTTATGCACACTTTATGTCATATTCGTGCATTTTCCGGAACTAACCTATTAACAAGATGTGACAGTGCCAGTTCCTGTTGTTTTTGTTTCATAAATCCTAGTAACGAAATATTCTCTTAATCGGACGAAATCAAGACCCTGGTTCCTATTTTCACCCTGGACATCCAGAACACACGAGGGACCAGAGGGGGGCATCGTTCAGACCATAGGCCGGCGCGCCTGTGCCCCGGCCGCGCCGCCATATGGTGTGGTCACCCCTTCGACCCTCCCGCGCCGCCTCTTCGCCATATAAAGCTCGCGCGAAAACCCCGAGGCGAAGAACCACGGCGACGGAAAACCTCCGTAGCCGCCGCCATCGCGGGCCAAGATCTCTGGGGATGAGTCTCCCGTTTCCGCACCCACGTGAGCGGGGAAGTGCCCCGAAGGCTTCTCCATCGACACCGTTGCCATCTCCATCGCCATCTTCATCACTGCCGCTCCCATGAGGAGGGAGGTTCTCCATCGAGGTTGAGGGCTCTACCGGAGCTATGTGGTTCATCTCTCTCCTATGTACTTCAATACAATAATCTCATGAGCTGCCTTACATGATCAGGATTCATATGATGATGCTTGTATCGATGTCACTATGCTAGTCAAGTGAGTTTTACTTATGTGATTCCTGAGACTCCTTGTCCCACGTGTGTAAAGGACAAGGTGTGCACCGTGTGGGTCTCTTAGGCTATATTTCATTGAATACTTATACTTATTCACAGTTGAATGGCATAGTGAGGTGCTTATTTATATTCCTTTATGATTGCAATGTAAAGTTTGTATCACAATTTATCTATGTGCTACTCTAGCAATGTTATTAAAGTAGTTTTATTCCTCCCAGACGTGTGCAAAGGTGACAAGTGGTGTGCACCGTGTTAGTACTTAGTTTATGCTATGATCATGATCTCAGATTGCGAAGTTAACTATTGCTATGATAATATTAATCTATTTCTCCTACATATGCATGAAGGTGACAGTGTACATCTGTTAGTACTTGGTTTAGTCTTTTGATCTATCTGACACTAAAGGTTAAAAATATGAGCCTTATTGTGGAGCTTGTTAACTCCTACATTGAGGGTTCGTGTCCTATGCAATGTGTTTATCATCCAACAAAAGTGTAGAGTATGCATTATCTATTCTGTGTGATCACGTTGAGAGTGTCCACTAGTGAAAGTGTAATCCCTAGGCCTTGTTCCTAACATCGCTATCGTCGTTTGTTTACAAACTTCTTTATCACATACACGTCGTATTACATCGCTTGTTTATCGTCCCGGGCAAAGCACTTTTCTCGTGCCGTTGCTACTAGCCTCATTCATACCACTGTATTTCACTATCTCTTCGAACTAGTGCACCTATTAGGTGTTGGGGAGACACAAGAGACTTCTGCTTTGTGGTTGCAGGGTTGTGAGGGATATCTTTGACCTCTTCCTCCCGAGTTCGATAACCTTGTGTATCCACTTAAGGGAAACTTGTCAGCTGCTCTTACAAACCTCTGGCTTGAGGTCTAACACTGCCTACAAGAATAGAAGCTCCCGTGGACATCATGCAAAGTATATGATGCAAGAGCTTAAACATGAGCACAACAACCGCCAAGTATCAAATTATTCAAGACATTTTTAGAATTACTACATGTGGCATTTCCCGATTCCAACCATATAACAATTTAACGAAGAAGATTCAACCTTCGCCATGAATACTATGAGTGAAGCCTAAGGACATATTTGTCCATATGCATAGCGGAGCGTGTCTCTCTCCCACACAATGAATGTTAGGATCCATTTTATTCAAACAAAACAAAAACAAAAACAAACCGACGCTCCAAGCAAAGCACATAAGATGTGATGGAATAAAAATATAGTTTCAGGGGAGGAACCTGATAATGTTGTCGATGAAGAAGGGGATGCCTGATACGTCTCCGACGTATCGATAATTTCTTATGTTCTATGCCATATTATTGATGATACCTACATGTTTTATGCACACTTTATGTCATATTCGTGCATTTTCTGGAACTAACCTATTAACAAGATGTCAAAGTACCAGTTCTGCTGTTTTTGGTTTCGTAAATCCTAGTAACGAAATATTCTCTAATTGGACTAAACGAAGACCTGTGAGCCTATTTTCCACCTGAGTCTAAGAAGACCAGAACATATCGGTGGGCCACGAGGTGGCGAGCCACACGCAGGCTGCGGCCTGCAGGGGGCCCGCGCCGCCCATGGTGTGGCTCCCGTTCGGCCCCCGACTCTGCCCTTCCGCCTACTTAAAGCCTTCGTCGCTAAACCCCCAGTACCGAGAGCCACATACGGAAAACCTTACCGAGACGCCGCCGCCGCCGATCCCATCTCGGGACTGGAGACTTCTCCTAAGACTGGCCGAGAGGGGATTCATTCCTGAGACTCTACACCGCCACACGGTCCGAGTGATGAGTGAGGTTCACCCTGGATCAGGGTCCAGCGTGAGTTAGATGGTTGTCTTCATTCCCCGTTTCATTGTTGGATCTTGTGAGCTGCCTAACATGATCAAGATCATCTATCTGTAATACTCTATGTTGTGTTTGTCAGGATCCGATTGATAGAGAATACCATGTCATGTTAATTATCAAGTTATTACACATGCTGTTTGAGGATCTGCATGTTCTCCGTTTTCTAGTAGAGGCTCAGCAAGTTTTTACTTTTTAACTCCAAGGAGGGAGTACTTGTGCCTCTATAGTGTATTCATGTCGCATTACCACCTCCGAGACAAAGGATGTAAAGTCGGTTGTGTTGTGCTGTTGCCACTAGGGATAAAACATTGGCGCTATGTCCGAGGATGTAGTTGTTGATTACATTACGCACCATACTTAATGTAATTGTCTGTTGCTTTGCAACTTAATACTGGAGGGGGTTCGGATGATAACCTGAAGGTGGGACTTTTTAGAAAGTATAGATGGATGGCGGTCTATGTACTTTGTCAGAAATGCCCAATTAAATATCACTATACTTATCATGTCATGTATGTGCATTGTTATGCCCTCTCTATTTGTCAATTGCCCGACCGTAATTTGTTCACCCAACATGCTTTTATCTTATGGGAGAGACACCCTTAGTGAACTGTGGAACCCAGGTCCATTCTTTAATACTGAAATACAAATCTGTTGCAATACTTGTTGTTTTACTGGTTTCTGCAAACAATCATCTTCCACAATACGGTTAATCCTTTGTTAAAGCAAGCCAGTGAGATTGACAACCTCACTGTTATGCTGGGGCAAAGTACTTTGGCTAGCAATGCTGGTTCCACGTTGGCGCCGAATCTCCGGTGTTGCGCCGCACTACATCCCGCGCCATCAACCTTCAACGTGCTTCTGACTCCTACCGGTTCGATTAAACCTGGTTTCTAACTGAGGGAAACTTGCCGCTGTGCGCATCACACCTTCCTCTTGGGTTCCCAACGAGACGTGTCAACTACACGCATCAAGCAAATTTCTGGCGTTGCCGGAGATCAAGACATCACGGCAAGGGGAGTCTCCTACTTCAATCTCTTTACTTTGTTTTGTCTTGCTTTTTATTTTATTTACTACTTTGTTTGCTGCATATTATCAAAACACAAAAAAATTAGTTGCTAGCTTTACTTATTTACTATCTTGTTTGCTATATCAAAAACACAAAAAAAATTAGTTTACTTTGCATTTATTTTATCTAGTTTGCTTTTATTTACTATTGCTAAAATGGCCAACCCTGAAAATACAAGTTGTGTGACTTCACTAGCACAAATAATAATGATTTCTTATGCACACCTATTGCTCCACCTCCTACTACAGCGTAATTCTTTGAAATTAAACCTGCTTAACTCAATCTTGTTATGCGAGAGCAATTCTCTGGTGTTAGTTCTGGAGATGTCAGCCGCCCATCTCAATAATTTGTTGAACTATGTGAAATGCAAAATATAAAGATGTAGATGGTGACATTATAAAATTAAAATTGTTCCCTGTCTCATTAAGATAGGTATACCATCGACATGGTTCGATTCCAAGCAGTTCCCGGTGGCTCACATGGTGGTGATGGGCTTATGGCCCACCTGGCAGCCTAGCTGCTGTTGATCCTAAAGGATGAAGTCCAGCCCAGGGGATAGGGAAGCCAGATCCCAACCGACCATCGGAGGAAGCCGGATCCTCGTGAAGGTCCATGCAACCCGATCCATGGAGGTTCGTGAGTAACCCTGATCCATGGAGGCCTGCGGAACCCGGATCCATGGAGGCTCCAGGAGTAACCCGGATCCATGGAGGCCCATGTGGAACCCGGATCCATGGAGGCCCAGGAGCAACCCGGATCCAAGGAGGCCCAAGGGGAACCCGGATCCGCACGACGAGGGTGAGGCGACTTGACGTGGCACCTGCAAGACATCAGCACCGTGAGCTAGCGACCGTAACTGCCAGGGACTCTCCATGTAAACCCTAGATCCGTGGCGCCTTTATTAGCCGGATCCTGGGAGCCCTAGAGGCAGAGCCACAACTCATTGTAAACAACGCGGTTGCCGCATAATCGCACATGCAGAGGCCCCGTCATCGCAAGTGTGTCTCCGGCCGTAACTCCGCGCATCACCGGTCCCGAGAGCACTCCGCCTCTATGGCCCTACTTCTTCTCCCCTCGTGAGGATCCCTCCCCCGAGGTACCGTCGATTAGTAAACACATGTTCCCTTTCATTAAGAGGAAGAGCTAAAGATTGGTTGCTATCTCTCCCTAAGAATAGTATTGATTCCTTGACTAAATGCAAGGATGCTTTTATTGGTAGATATTATCCCCCTAAAATTATATCTTTGAGGAGTAGCATAATTAATTTTAAACAATTAGATAATGAACATGTTGCTCAAGCTTGGGATGAAATCTCTGGTTAAAAATTGCCCAACCCATGGACCGACTACTTGGATGATCATCCAAACCTTCTATGCAGGACTAAATTTTTCTTCACGGGAACCTATTTGATTCAGCTGCTGGAGGTACCTTTATGTCCATCACTCTTGGTGAAGCAACAAAGCTTCTTGATAATATGATGGTTAATTACTCTGAATGCACACGGGAAGAGCTCCACAAGGTAAGAAGGTAAATTTCGTTGAAGAATCCTCTTCCTTGAATGATAAAGTTGATGCTATTATGTCTATGCTTGCGAATGATAGGACTAATGTCGATCCTAATAATGTTCCATTAGCTTCATTGGTTGCCCAAGAAGAACATGTTGATGTAAACTATATTAAAAATAATAATTTCAACAACAATGCTTACCAGAACAATTCTAGTAACAACTATAGGCCATATCCTTATAATAATGGTAATGATTATGCTAATTCTTGTGGGAATTCTTACAACAATAATAGGAATACACCCCTGGACTTGAAGCCATGCTTAAATAATTTATTAGTACACAAACTGCTTTTTAACAAATCTGTTGCGGAAAAGCTCAATAAAATTGATATTCTTGTTTCTAGAGTTTATAGTCTTGCCTCTGATGTTGATCTTTTGAAATCGAAAGTTACTAATAGGGATATTAAAAATAAAATTGTTACTACAGAAAATGCCATCCAAGTTAGAATTAATGACAATATAAGATTAATGGCTGAACTCCGTGCTAGGTGGGATAGAGAAGAAATGAAAAACTAGCTAAAAAGGAAAATGTAGCTAAAGTTTTGACTATTACCACCACTAGCAAAGCTAATGATTCTTTCTGCACCTCCTACTATCAATGGTGAAATAATTGGTGTTAGCAATGCTTCTACTCCTAATGCAAAGCGCGCAAAATTACCCGAAACTGCTAAAACTGCTAAAACCTGCTTGTGATAAAACTGCTCAAATTTTTTCCAACCTTGGGGATGATAATCCCACGCTTTAGATTGTAATGATTTAGATTTTGATGATTACAATATCTCTGAAGTTATAAAGTTCTTACAAAAACTTGCTAAGAGTCCCAATGTTAGCGCTATAAATTTGGCTTTCACAAAACATATTACAAATGCTCTCATAAAAGCTAGAGAAGAGAAACTCAAACTTGAAACTTCTATTCCTAGAAAGCTAGAGGATGGTTGGGAGCCCATCATTAAAATGAGAGTTAAAGATTTTGGATTGTAATGCTTTATGTGATCTTGGTGCAAAATTTCTGTTATGCCTAAGAAAGTTCATGATATGCTTGACTTGCCACCATTGAAAACTGTTATTTGGATGTTAATCTTGCCGATAATGTTAAAAGAAACCTTTGGGGAAAGTTGATAATGTTCATATTATGGTTAACAATAACCTTGTCCCCTTTGATTTTGTTGTCTTGGATATTGAATGCAATGCATCTTGCCCCATTATATTGGGAAGACTTTTTCTTCGAACCGTTGGTGCTACTATTGATATGAAGGAAGGTAATATTAAATATCAATTTCCTCTCAAGAAAGGTATGGAACACTTCCCTAAAAAGAGAATGAAGGTACCTTATGATTCTATTATTAGAACAAATTATGATGTCAATGCTTCATCTCTTGATGTTACTTGAGATACACTTTCTGCGCCTAGCTGAAAGGCGTTAAAGAAAAGCGATGGGAGATAACCCATGTGTTATTTTGCTACAGTACTTTGTTTTATATTTGTGTCTTGGAAGTTGTTTACTACCGTAGCAACCTCTCCTTATCTTAGTTTTATGTTTTGTTGTGCCAAGCAAAGTTTTTGATAGAAAAGTAAGTACTAGATTTGGATTACTGCTAGCCAGATTTCTTTTGCTGTCACGAATATGGGTCTATCTCCCCGTAGGTAGCTCAGAAAATTACGCCACTTTACGAGCATGATCCCTGAGATATGTACGTAACTTTCATTAAATTTGAGCATTTTCGTTTGAGCAAGTCTGGTGGCCTAATAAAATCCATCTTTACGGACTGTTCTGTTTTGATGGATTCTGCCTTTTATTTCACATTGGCTCTTTTGCTATGTTGATGAATTTCTTTGATCCATTAATGTCCAGCATTTTATGCAATGTCCAGAAGTGCTAAGAATGATTGTGTTATCCTCTCCGAACATGTGAATTTTTATTATGCACCAACCCTCTCTCTAATGAGTTGTTTCAAGTTTGGTGTGGAGGAAGTTTCCAAGGATCAAGAGAGGAGTATGATGCAATATGATCAAGGAGAGTGAAAGCCCTAAGCTTGGGGATGCCCCGGTGGTTCACCCCTGCATATTTTAAGAAGACTCAAGCGTCTAAGCTTGGGGATGCCCAAGGCATCCCCTTTCTTCATCGACAACATTATCAGGTTCCTCCCCCGAAACTATATTTTTTATTCCATCACATTTTATGTACTTTGCTTGGAGCTGGCTTGTTTTTGTTTTTGTTTTGTTTGAATAAAATGGATCTTTGCATTCACTTTATGGAGAGAGACACGCTCCGCTCTGTAGCATATGGACAAATATGTCCTTAGGTTCACTCATAGTATTCATGGCTAAGTTTCTTCGTTAAATTGTTATATGGCTGGAATTGGAAAATGATACATGTAGTAAAATGCTACAATGTCTTGGATAATGTGATACTTGGCAATTGTTGTGTCTATGTTTAAGCTCTTGCATCATACTTGCACCCATTAATGAAGAAATACTTAGAGCTTGCTAATTTGGTTTGCATATTTGGTTTCTCTAGAGTCTAGATAACATCTAGTATTGAGTTTTGAATAACAAGGAAGACGGTATGGAGTCTTATAATGTTTACAATATGTCTTTTATGTGAGTTTTGCTGCACCGGCTCATCCTTGTGTTTGTTTCAAATAACCTTGCTAGCCTAAACCTTGTATCAGGAATACTTCTCATGCATCCAACATTTGAGCCAACCACTATGCCATTTGTGTCCACCATACCTACCTACTACATGGCATTTATCCGCCATTCCAAAGTAAATTGCTTGAGTGCTACCTTTAAAATTCCATCATTCACCTTTTGCAATATATAGCTCATGGGACAAATAGCTTAAAAACTATTGTGGTATTGAATATGTACTTATGCACTTTATCTCTTATTAAGTTGCTTGTTGTGCGATAACCATGCTTCGGGGGACGCCATCAACTATTCTTTGTTGAATATCATGAGTTGCTATGCATGTCCGTCTTGTCTGAAGTAAGAGAGATCTACCACCTTTATGGTTGGAGCATGCATGTTGTTAGAGAAGAACTTGGGGCCGCTAACTAAAGCCATGAATCATGGTGGGAGTTTCAGTTTTGGACACACATCCTCAATTCATATGAGAATAATAATTGTTGTCACATGCTTATGCATTAAAGAGGAGTCCACCATCTCTGTGGTCCATGTTGTCCCGGTATGGATGTCTAAGTTGAGAATAATCAAAAAGCGAAATCCAAAATGCGAGCTTTCTCCTTAGACCTTTGTGCAGGTGAGAGGTACCCCATTGTGACACTTGGTCAAAACATGTGCATTGCAAAGATCCTGTAGTCCAAGTTAATTAGGACAAGGTGCGGGCACTATTAGTATACTATGTATGAGACTTGCAACTTGTAAGATATAATGTACATAACTCATATGCTTTATTACTACCGTTGACAAACATCACTATGTTTTCAAAATAAAAGCCTAGCACAAATATAGCAATCGATGCTTCCTTTGAAGGACCATTCTTTTACTTATGTTGAGTCAGCCTCACCCATTCTCTCCCTCTCAAGAAGCAAACACTTGAGTGAACTGGGCATTGATTCCTACATATTTGCATATTGTACTTGTTATGTATATTACTCTCTGTTGACAATTATCCATGAGATATACATGTTACATGTTGAACAAACTGCTGGAACTTAATCTTCCTTTGTGTTGCTTCAATACCTTGACTTTGATTTATCAGCTTTATGAGTTAACTCTTATGCAAGACTTATTACTACTTGTCTTGAAGTACTATTCATGAAAAGCCTCTGCTATATGATTCACTTGCTTACTCATGTCATTACCATTGTTTTGATCGCTGCATTCACTACATATGTTTACACAAATAGTATGATCAAGGTCATGATGGCATATCACTTCGTAAAATTATCTTGTTATCACACTGGTCGGACGAAAGCAGAACTAAGCTAGATGACATGCTCCCACGATCAGATAATTTCTTATGTTCTATGCCATATTATTGATGATACCTACATGTTTATGCACACTTTATGTCATATTCGCATTTTCTGAACTAACCTATTAACAAGATGCCTAAGTGCCGTCTGTTACCGTTTTGGTTTCAAATCCTAACGAAATATTCTCTAATTGGACGAAACGAAGACCCAGTGGGCCTATTTTCCACCCATGAGCTCCCGTGGCTGACCGAAGAACATACGGCGCGGGGCCACGAGGTGGTGACACACGGCGAGCACGCGGCCAGTGGGGCCCGCGCGCCCCATGGTGTGGGCCCTCGCTCGGCCCCGACTCTGCCCTTCCGCCTACTTAAAGCCTTCTGATACCTGAGGCGAGAAACCACGATACGGAAAACCCTCCAGAGACGCCGCCGCCGATCCCATCTCGGGGATTCTCGAGATCTCCTCCGGCACCCTGCCGGAGAGGGGATTCATCTCCCTGGGAGGACTCTACACCGCCATGTCGCCTTCTCCGGAGTGATGAGTGAGTAGTTCACCTCGGACTATGGGTCCACAGTAGCTAGATGGTTGTCTTCTCTCATTGTGCTCTTCATTGTTGGATCTTGTGAGCTGCCTAACATGATCAAGATCACCTATCCTTAATACTCTATGTTGTGTTTGTCAGGCTGATGGATAGAGAATACCATGTCATGTTAATTATATAGTTATTACACATGTGTTGTTTATGATCTTGCATGCTCTCCGTTTCTAGAGGCTCTCGCCAAGTTTTTACTTTTAACTCAAGAGGGATTACTTATGCTCGATAGCTGGTTCATGCCCGCATTGACACCTGGGCAGTGACAGAAGTTCTAAGGTTGTGCTGTG
The DNA here is from genome assembly GCA_030979885.1 of Lolium multiflorum. Lineage (NCBI taxonomy): Eukaryota > Viridiplantae > Streptophyta > Magnoliopsida > Poales > Poaceae > Lolium > Lolium multiflorum. The sequence goes on from JAUUTY010001101.1 coordinate 59,595, forward strand.
ATGTTGCCACTGGGGATAAAACATTGGCGCTATGTCCGAGGATGTAGTTGTTGATTACATTACACACAGTACTTTAAATGCAATTGTTTGTTGCTTTGCAACTTAATCGAGGTTCGGATGATAACCTGAAGGTGGACTTTTTAGGCATAGATGCAGTTGGATGACGGTCTATGTACTTTGTCGTAATGCCCAATTAAATCTCACTATACTTATCATGTCATGGATGTGCATTGTGCTCCTCAGTTTGTCAATTGTCTGACTGTAATTTTTGTCTACCCAACATGCTTTTATCTTATGGAGAGACACCTCTAGTGAACCCAGGTGTGGAACCCGGTCCATTCTTTAATACCGAAATACAAATCTGCCGCAATACTTGTTTTTACCTTACTGTTTTCTCGCAAACAATCATCTTCCACACAATACCTGCTAATCCTTTGTTACAACAAGCCTATGAGATTGACAACCTCACTAAGCGTTGGGGCAAAGTACTTGGTTGTGTTGTGCAGTTCCACTGGCGCCGGGAATTTCGGTGTTGCTCGCACCACATCCCGCTCGCCATCAACTCTTCAACGTGCTTCTTGACTCCTAATGGTTCGATAAACCTTGGTTTACTGAGGGAAACTTGCCGCTGTGCGCATCACACCTTCCTCTTGGGGTTCCCAACGAACGTGTCAACTACACGCATCAATGCCTTGGGCATCCCCAAGCTTAGACGCTTGAGTCTTCTTAAAATATGCAGGGGTGAACCACCGGGGCATCCCTGCTTAGAGCTTTCACTCTCCTGGATCATTTGTATCATCTCCTCTCTTGATCCTTGGAAACTTTCTCCACACCAAAATCAAACAACTCATTAGAGGGTTAGTGGTCAATCAAAATTACATGTTCAGAGGTGACATAATCATTCTTAACACTTCTCGACATTGCACAAAGCTACTGGAAGTTAATGGAATAGAAAAATCCATCAAGCATAGCAAAATAGGCAATACGAAATAAAAGGCAGAATCTGCTAAAACAGAACAGTCAGGAAGACGAACTTTATTGAGGCACCAGACTGCTCAGATGAAAATGCTCAAATTTAATGAAAGTTGCGCATATATCTGAGGATCACGCACAAATTGGCAGATTTTTTCGAGTTACCTACAGAGAATGAGGCCCAGAAATTCGTGACAGCGAAGAAATCTGTTTCTGCGCAGCAATCCAAATCTGGTATGAACCTTACTATCAACGACTTTACTTGGCACAACAATGCACAAACTAAGATAAGGAGAGGGCTGCTACAGTAGTAACAACTTCCAAGACCCAAATATAAAATAAAAGTAATTGTATAAAAACATGGGTTGTCTCCCATAAGCGCTTTTCTTTAATCGCTTTCTTCGGGCCTAGGCGCAAAGTGTATAATGTGTGTTAATAAGAGATGCCGGATCGACAACGGGGTTTAGCTCTTCACCATAGTATTTGATACATAAGTTTCCGCGTCCCTCGTTCATTAAGGTCTTGGGTTTGGTTACTCATCAAACAACCAGAACAAATAAGCATAATTATCATCTAGAGCTTCAAGCAGCTAGCAGTTTACATGGTATTGGTGCTTCTAATCTCCCCACCATCATTAACACTATTAGGTGTACTTAATTCTATCCATAATCCATTTTTTCAAGTGTTCTTTTAAAATCGGTGATCACTTTCAAGCTCTCATGCTTACTAAATTTTTTTCTAGCTTCTTTAGCTATATCCTAAATTCTCGCACTAAGACTTTTAGAACAAAATCTCTCTTCTCTCTCCCGCTCCATATCAGAAAGTGTAAGAACATGTGTTGTATCATGGGGTTGAGACTAAATAAATCTAGCTTCCATCATGCATACCAACAAACAGAGGCATCTTCATAAGTAGGGACAACTTTCTTTTGCAAGGGGTATATCTTTAAGATCTTCATGCATACTAACATGGGTGAAAAATTCTTTTATATTATCTCTTCCAATTATAGACCCTTGTACATGTATATATTTTACAGTAAAATTAAAAGGAAACATGTTGAAATAAGTAAAGCAAATGCAAGTAACTATTTTTTTTGTGTTTTTAATATGGAGAACAAGACAAGAATAAAGTAAAGCTAGCAACTAATTTGTGTTTTGATATAATGCAAGAACAAAGTAGTAAATAAAATAAAGCAAGACAAAAACAAAAGTAAAGAGATTGGATGTGGAGACTCCCTTGCAGCGTGTCTTGATCACGCCGCAACGCGCCGTAAAATTGTGACGGTAAAGCAATCGTCCGTTGGGAACCCCAAGAGGAAGGTGATGCAGACAGTAGCAAGTTTTCCCCCTCGTAAAGAAACCAAGGTTTATCAACCAGGAGGAGCCAAGAAGAATGCTGAAGGTTGATGGCGGCGGGATGTAGCGGCAACACCAGGGATTCCTAGCTGGGCTAATCGTAAACCCGCATTAACACACCAAAGTATTCTGCCCCAACGAAATGCTGAGGTTAACATCTCACCTACTTGATGTAACAAAGGATTAGATGTATAGTGTGGATGATGATTGTTTGCGAAGAAAAAAGAGAAGTATTGCATTAGATTGTATTTGATGTAAAAGAATGACCGGGTCCACAAATACTAGGGGAGGTGTCTTCCCATAAGATCAATAGCATGTTGGGTGAACAAATTGCAGCTTGGGCAATTGACAAATAGAGAGGGCATGACCATGCACATACATGATATAATGAGTATAGTGAGATTTATTGGGCATTACAATAAAGTACATAGACCGCTATCCAACCGAAGGAGATATGCCCTAGAGGCACTAATAAAGTGGTTTATTATATATTTCTGTTTATGATAAATGTTTATGTCATGCTATAATTGTATTAACCGAAACATTAGTACATGTGTGATATGTAGACAACAAGAAGTCCCTAGTATGCCTCTAAAACTAGCTTGTTGATTAATGGATGATTAGTTTCATAATCATGAACATTGGATGTTATTAATAACAAGGTTTATATCATTATATGAATGATGTAATGGAATAATCACAATTGCCGTAGGCATAAGTATCTCGTCATTAAGTTATCCGCTATAAGTTGATACATAGTACCTAGTCCTTAGACCATGAGATCATGTAAATCACTTATACCGGAGAGTATTTTGATTACATCAAACACCACCGCGTAAATGGGTGGTTATAAAGGGAGTATGTATCCGAAAAGTATGAGTTGAGGCATATGGATCAACAAGGATTTGCCCATCCCGATGACGGATAGATATACTCTGGCCCTCGGTGAATGTCGCCTAATGTCTGCAAGCATATTAGAATAAGTTCATAAGATACTGTAATAATAACACAAGATTTATAGTAAAGAGTACTTGTCGAGAACGAGGTTGAACAAGGTATACCGAAGATCAAACCTCGCACAAGTAAAATATCGCGTGACAAAAGGAATTGGTATCGTATGTGAATGGTCTATTCGATCACTAAGTCATCGTTGAATATGGGAGCCATTATGGATCTCCGTATCCCGCTATTGGTTATTGGTCGGAGTGAGTACCCAACCAGTCGGCATAGTTCACGAACCGTATGGGACACACTTAAAAGTTGGATGTTGAAATGGTAGTACTTGAATATGGAATGGGAGTTGGAATATTTGTTCTAGTCCCGGATGAGATCCCTGACATCACGAGGAGTTCGGAATGGTCGGGAGAATAAGATTCATATATAGGATATCATTTTATGTGAATTAAATGTCGCGGAAGATTCATGGAAGGTTCTAGAAGGTTCTAGAAAAGTCCGAAGAAATCACTAAGGAAGGAGTCCATGGGACTCATCTTCCATGGCCGGCCAACCCTAGTGGGGAGGAGTCCCAAGTGGATAGGGGGTCGGCCACCCCCCCATATGGAGGAACTCCCACCTTGGGCGGGGAGTCCTAGCTTGGCTAGGTTTCCCCTCCCTATGGAAGGTTTTTGGCCGGTCTTATTCGAAGACTTGAGATCAAACTTGGGATCCACCTATATAATGAGGGCCATGAGGGGCCGGCCACCCCAAGACCACAAGCTGGTCGCCCCTGAAGTGGCCGCCACCCCTCCCAAACCCTAAGCCGCCCCTCTCCCTCCATAGGCTCCCGCTGCTTTAGCGGGCTCCGCCGAGTTCTCCACCGCCACCGACACCACGTCGTCGTGCTATCGATTCAAGCAGGAGCTACTACTTCCGCTGCCCGCTGGAACGGAGGTGGACGCCGTCTTCATCAACCGAATGTGTGACCGAGTACGGAGGTGTTGCCCGTTCGTGGCGCCGGAACCGATCGGGATCAAGATCTTCTACGCGATTTTGCAAGCGGCAAGTGAACGTCTACCTCAGGCAACAAGAGTCTCATCTTGTAGGCTTTGGAATCTCTTCGCTGATCTTCACCTCGTTGCTACCGTCTTCTAGATCGCATCTTATTGATTGTTCAGGTAGGAAAATTTCTGTTTTCTATGCAACGTTATCCTACAAGGTATCGAGCCGTGTCTATGCATAGATGGTTGCACGAGAACACAATGGTTTTGTGGGCGTTGGATGCTCTTGTTATCTTTAGTTGAGTACTTGGCATCTTTGTGGCATAGGGATGAAGCGGCCCGGGCCAACTTTACATGACCGCGTTCATGAGATTTTGTTCTCATTCTCGACAGGCAACTTGTATTGCATAAGAGGCTTTATGGTGTCTGTCTCTCCTACTATAGTAAAGATTCAATTTTACTCTTCTATCGACAACATTAGTATCAACGTTGTGGTTCATGTTCGTAGGTAGATTAGATCTATATCAAAAACCCTAAACCACGTGAAATATGCAAACCAAATTAGAGAGCGTCTAACTTGTTTTTGCAGGGTTTGGTGATGTGATATGGCCATGATATGATGATGAATATGTATGAGATGATCATTATTGTATTGTGGCAACCGGTAGGAGCCTTGGTTGTCTTTAAATTTCATGTTGGGTAGTATTTCAAAGTAGTTGTAATAGTTGCTGCATGGAGGACAATCATGAAGACGGGGCCCGTCATTGACCTTGACGCTACGCCGATGATGATGGAGAGCATGCCCGAAGATGATTGAGATCATGTCCTGCTTTGGAGATGAAGATCAAAGGCGCAAGACAAAGGGGCTATATCATATCACATATGAACTGCATGTGATGTTAATCCTTTTATGCATCTTATTTTTGCTTAGATCGCGACGGTAGCATTATAAGATGATCCCTCTCACTAAAATCTCAAGATAATAAAGTGTTCATCCTTAGTAGCACCATTGCCAAGACTTGTCGTTTCGAAGCATCTCATGATGATCGGGTGTGATAGAATCAACAAGTGCATAGAACGGGTGCAAGCCAGTTTTGCACATGCGGATACTAAGGTGGCCTTGACGAGCCTAGTATGTACATACATGGTCTCGGAACACCGGATACCGAAAGGTAGAGCATGAATCATATGGTTGATATGATGAACACTTGAGTGCTCGCCATTGAAATTACACCTGGTCTCGTGATGATCGGACTTGATTGGTGTAGTGGATTTGGTTCGTGAGATCACTAAGACAATGCGAGGGATATTGTCTTGAGAGTCGGAGTTCACCTAGATTTTTAATTATGTTGAATTAAAATTTGAACTCAATTTATCATAACCAGTCTAAACTATTGCAATATATGTTGTAGATCATGCGCCCCCAATCAATTTTAACCAGCTCCCTAGAGAAAGAAAAGCTTAAGAGCAACGGCAGCAACTTCCTGGTTCCGACATGTGAGGATCTTCCTCTCAGGCGGAAATATGTGCCTGATGCACCGCTAGGTGACCCCCTCCCAGCCAGAACTGAACCATGAAGTAAAAGTCAAGTACGAGACTCAGAAAACCTGCACTTAAGTCTGCTGTGCCATCCAGGCAGCCTGAACTGATCTTCAAAAACGTTTTGAGCACCACGATCTCATGAGTTGGTCAATGAGATGAAAGCTATTCGAGACTCATGCGGCTGTGGAATGCTATGAAGCATCGAAACAATTCTTCAGCTGCATGATGGAAGAAGGCAGCTCCATTAGTGAGCACATGCTCGCCATGACCGGGCATGCGAAGAAACTCAGTGACTTGGGAATAGTGATTCCTAACAGACTGGGGATTAATCGTGTCCTTCAATCACCGCCACCAAGTTACAAGAACTTTGTGATGAACTACAATATGCGGAACATGAACAAGGAGTTACCTGAACTCTTTGGCATGCTAAAAGCTGCTGAGATTGAGATCATGAAAGAGCACCAAGTGTTGATGGTCAACAAGACCACCAGTTTCAAGAAACAGGGCAAGTCTAAGGGAAAATTCAAGAAGGGTGGCAAGAAAGCCGCCACGCCTCCTATGAAACCTAAGAACGGCCCAGCCCGATGCCGAGTGCTATGCAAGGAGAAGGGACACTGGAAGCATAATTGCTCCAAGTATCTGGCTGATCTCAAGAGCGCCTGTCAAGAAGAAGAAAGAAGGTATATCTGAGCATACATGTTATAGATGTTTATCTCATCGGTTCTCGTTCTAGTACCGTATTTGATACCGGTTCTGGTTGCTCATATCTCAGAACTCCTAAAACAGAAACCAAAGAATAAACGAAGACTAATGAAAGATGAAGTGACGATGCGCGTTGGAATGGATCCAAAGTCGAGGATTGTCGGCACACTTCCTCTACATCTACCTTCTGGATTAGTTTTAAGCCTAAATAATTGTTATTTTGTACCCGCGTTGAGCATGAAACATTATATCTGGATCTTGTTTAATGCAAGACGGTTATTCATCCAAGTCTGAGAATAATGGTTGTTCTATTTTTATGAATAATATTTTTTATGGCACCACCAAAGAATGGCTTATTTCTGTTAGATCTCGAGAGTAGTGATACACAGATACATAACATTGATGCTAGTTTACTAATTGGAATGGATAATTCTACTTTATATGTGGCACTGCTGCCTTGATCATATGGAACGTGATAACAAACTCCATACTGATGGATTACTTGAATCACTTGACTTTGAGTCACTTGATAGATGCTAAGCATGTCTAATGGGAAAAATGATCTAAGACTCCATTTTCCGGTATGATGGAGCGAGCTACCGACTCTATTGAAATCATATACATACCGATGTAAGTGGACCAATGAGCGAGTATCGCGCGGTGGTTATCGTTATGTTTTAACCTTCACAGCAGATGATCTGAGTAGATATGGGTGTATCTATTTCATGAAACATAACTCCGAAACTTTCGAGATAAGGAATTCCAAAGTGAAGCAGAAAATCAACGTAACAAGAAGATTGAATTTCTTCCGATCGTGGAGGTGAATATCTCGAGTTATGAGTTTGGCATGCATTTAAAGAAATGCGGAATACTTTCACAATTGACACCGCCGAACACCACAACGAAACGGTCCGAACATCGTAATCGAACTCTCTTAGATATGGGTTCGTTCCATGATGTCTCTTACTGATTTGCCGCTATCATTTTGGAGTTATGCATTAGAGACAAACAACATTCACTTTAAATAGAGCACTATCAAAATACCCGTAGAAACGACACCGTATGAATTATGGTTTAATAAGAAACCTAAGTCGTCGTCTCCGAAAGTTTGGGGCCATGGGCTTCCAGGAAGAAGTTACAACCATACAAGCTAGAACCCAAAGCTTGAGAAATGCCTTCATAGGATACCCCAAGGAAACTATAGGGTACTTTCTATCACAACCGAACAAAATATTTGTTGCTAAGAACGGAACTTTCTTGAGAAAGAATTTCACTAAAGAAGTGACTGGAAGAAAAGTAGAATTCCTTGATGAGATTGATGAATCTATATCATGGATCGTAGTAGCGCAAGATTTTAAGTTGTAATTGCATCAGCTTGCCTGCAGCAGAGGAAGCAATGATAATGATCATGAACTTCGAACGAGGAAACCATCGATCCCAGATCGATAAGGGAACGACCACTGATTGGTATGATCCTTGTCTAAATGTCATGATTGTGGATAACAATGATGAGGACCGTGCGACGTGAAGAAGCCATGATGAGCCCAGATTCCAACAAATGGCAAGAAGCCACGAAAAATGTGATCCATGTATGATAACAAAGTATGGACTTGGTAGACTTCACTGGAGAGTCAAAGGTCAAGCCGAGAATAAATGGACTTTCACAAGAGAAAACATGCCGATGGTAATATTACTGTCTATAAAGTCTGACTTGCTCCAAAGGGTTTCCGACAAATTGAAGAGTGGACTACGATGAGACTTTCACCTGTAGCGAAGCTAAAATCAGTGAGATTTTGTTAGCAATAGTTGCATTTTTCGATTATGAGATTTTGCAGATGGATGTAAAACGGCGCTCCTTAATGGAGACATTGAGGAAGAGTTGCTATGGTACAAACCCAAAGGTTTCTAAGCTCGTATCCTAAAAATGTCAATAAAGTATGCAAAACTTCAGCTCAATCTTATGGACTGAAGCAAGCATCGAGAAGTTGGAACCGACGTTTGATAAGGTGATCAAAGACTTCGGCTTTATACAGTGTCATGGAGAGGCCCGTATTGCAAGAAAGTGAGTGGGAGCTCTGTAGCATTCCCGATATTATATGTAGATGACATATTATTGATCGGGAATGATATAGAACTATTAAGCAGTGTAAAAGGTTATTTGAATAACAGTTTTTCAATGAAAGACCTTGGTGAAGCATCATATATATTAGGCATCAAGATTTATAGAGACAGATCAAGACGCTTAATAGGGCTATCACGTAGGTACATATCCTGACAAGATTTTAGAATGGACGAAAGTCAGAAAGGGTTCTTACCTATGTTAACCGGGCAAGGTCTTGAGTAAGACTCAAGGACCTGCTACGGCAGAAGAAAGAGAAAGGATTAGTAATATCCCCTATGCCTCGCAAAGTAGGGGATCTATCATGTACGCTGCTCATGCTATGTACTAGACCTGATATAGCACATGTCGTTAGTTTGACTAGCAGATATCAAAGTGATCCAAGAATGGAACACTCCAGATGGAAGGTCATGAATATCTTAGCATTTGAAAAGAACTATGATATACTTTTGTTATGGAGGTGACTAAGAGAGCTCGTTGTAAATGGTTACACCGATAAGTTGGAACACCGATCCCCGATGACTCTAAGTCTCAGTCCGGGTACGTGTTTATATTGAATGGTGCGTGTTGGGCAAGCTCTCCAAGCAGTGCACGGTGGCGAAGTCTTCAACAGAATCAGAGTACATAGCGGCTTCAGAGGCTTCATCAGAAGCGGTATGGATGAAGAGGTTTGATGTCTACGGGAGCTTCTATTCTTGTAGACAGTGTTGGGCTCCAAGAGCAGAGGTTTGTAGAACAAGAACAAGTTTCTAAGTGGATTACCTAAGGTTTATCGAACTCAGGAGGAATAGGTCAAAGATATCCCCCTCATGCAACCCCGCAACCACAAAGACGTATCATGTCCCCAACACACCTAATAGGTGCACTAGTTCGGCGAAGAGATAGTGAAATACAGTGTGGTATAAATAAGTGATGGCGTGTATTTCACACGTTCATAGCAACCCCAAGAGGAAGGTATGATGCGCACAGCAACAAGTTTTCCCTCGAAAGAAACCAAGGCTTATCGAACCAGGAGGAGCCAAGAAGCACGCTGAAGGTTGATGGCGGCGCGGGATGTAGTGCGGCGCAACACCAGATTCCGGCGCTAACGTGGAACCCGGGGCATTTTCAACACACCAAAGTATTCTTGCCCCAACGAAACAAAGGAGGCTGTCAATCTCACCGCTTGCTGTAACAAAGGATTAACCGTATTGTGTGGAAGTTGATTGTGTTTGTTTGCATAGAAAATAGTAAAAACAAGTATTACAGCAGATTTGTATTTCAGATGTAAAGAATGGACCGGGTCCACAGCTCACTAGAGGTGTCTCTCCCATAAGATAAAAGCATGTTGGGTGAACAAATTACAGGCAATTGACAAATAGAGAGGGTATAACAATGCACATACATGACATGATAAGTATAGTGAGATTTAATTAAGTATTACGACAAAGTACATAGACCGCCATCCAACCGCATCTATGCCTAAAAGTCCACCTTCAGGTTATCCGAACCCCCTCCCGCATTAAGTTGCAAAGCAACACTGACAATTGCATTAAGTATGGTGCGTAATGTAATCAACAACTACTTCCTTAGATAGCCCTAATGTTTTATCCCTAGTGGCAACAGCACAACACAACCTTAGAACCTTTCTGTCACTGTCCTGTGTCAATGCATGAACCCACTACGAGCATAAATACTCCTCTTGGAGTTAAAAGTAAAACTTGGCCAGAGCCTCTACTAGAAACAGAGAGCATGCAAGATCATAAACAACACATGTGTAATAATTTGATAATTAACATGACATGGTATTCTCTATCCATCGGATCCCGACAAACACAACATATAGAATTGCAGATAGATGATCTTGATCATGTTAGGTAGCTCACAAGATCCGACAATGAAGCACAACAGAGAGAAGACAACCATTCAGCTACTGCTGGTGGACCCATAGTCCGTAGGTGAACTATCACTCATCACTCCTGAGGCGACCATGGCGGTGTAGAGTCCTCCGGAGATGTCCCCTCCCGGCAGGGTGCCGGAGGAGATCTCCGTAATCCCCGAGATGGATCACATGGCATGCCTCAAGAAGGTTTTCCAGACGTGGTTTTTCGCACGTGGTTTCTGCGATCGAGGCTTTGGCAGGGCGACAGTAGAGTCAGCCGTAATGAGGGGCCACACCATAGGCTGGGCGCGGCCCCCGGGCCGCGCCGCCTTGTGGTGTCGCCACCTCGTGCCCCACTTCGATGTTCTTCTGGCCTTCCGAGCTCCGTGGAAAATAGGCCCCGGGTCTTCGTTCGGTCCAATTCCGAGAATATTTCGCTACAAGGATTTCTCAAACCAAAAACAAAGAAAGAAACAGAACCGTGCACTTCGGGCATCTTGTTAATAAGTTAGTTCGAAATGCACGAATATGACATAAAGTGTATAAACATGTAGGTATCATCAATAATATGGCATAGAACATAAGAATATCGATACGTCGAGACGTATCAAGCATCCCTGATACGTCTCGCTCGTCCCGAACAGGTAAAACGATAACAAAGATAATTTCGAAGTGATATGCCATCATAACCTTGATCATACTATTTGTAAACATATGTAGTGAATGCAAGCTATCAAAACAATGGTAATGACATGAGTAAACAAGTGAATCATATAGCAAAGACTTTCATGAATAGTACTTCAAGACAAGCATCAAGTCTTGCATAAGAGTTAATCTCATAAAGCAATAAATCAAAGTAAAGGTATTGAAGCAACACAAAGGAAGATTAAGTTTCAGCTAGTTGCTTTCAACTTGTAACATGTATATCTCATGCATAATAGTCAACATAGAGTAATATAACAAGTACAATATGCAAATATGTAGGAATCAATGTACACCACAAGTGTTTGCTTCTTGAGGTGGGAGGAAATAGGTAACCTGACTCAACATAAAAGTAAAGAGAATAACCTTCAAAGAGGAAAGCATCGACTCAAGTTTGTGCTAGAGCTTTTATTTTGAAAACATGAAGCAATTTTGTCAACGGTAATAAAGCATATGAGTTATGTACATTATATCTTACAAGGTAAGCCTCCTGCATAGTATACTAATAGTGCCCATACCTTGTCCTAATTAGGACTACCGGATCTTTGCAATGCACATGTTTTAACCAAGTGTCACAATGGGGGTACTCTCCATGCCGCCTGTTAAGAGTTCAAGGAGAAAGTCGTGATTTTGATTTCTGCCTTTGATTATTCTCAACTTTGACATCCATACCTAGACAACATAGACAAAACTGATAATGGACTCCTCTTTAATGCATAAGCATGTGGCACAATATTATTCTCATATGATATTGAGGATATGTGTCCAACTGAAACTTCCACCTCATGATTCATGGCTTTAGTTAGCGGCCCAAAGTTCTTCTCTAACAACATGCATGCTCCAACCATAAAGGTGGTAGATCTCTCTTACTTCAGACAAGACGGATATGCAGCAACTCACATGATATTCAACAAAGAATAGTTGATGGCGTCCCCACAAACATGGTTATCGCACAACAAGCAACTTAATAAGAGATAAAGTGCATAAGTACATATTCAATACCACAATAGTTTTTAAGCTATTTTGTCCCATGAGCAACTATTGCAAAGGTGAATGATGAATTTAAAGGTAGCACTCAAGCAATTTACTTTGGAATGGTTGAGAAATACCATGTAGTGTGTAGGTATGGTGTTGACACAAATGGCATAGTGGTTGGCTCAGTATTTGGATGCATGAGAAGTATTCCCTCTCGATACAAGGTTTAGGCTAGCAAGTGTTATTTAAACAAAACACAAGGATGAACTACAGCAAAACTCACATAAAAGACATATTGTAAACATCATAAGACTCTACACCGTCTTCCCTGTTGTTCAAAACTCAATACTAGATGTTATCTAGACTCTAGAGAAACCAAATATGCAAACCAAATTAGCAAGCTCTCAGTATTTCTTCTTCATTAATGGGTGCAAAACATATGATGCAAGAGTTTAAACATGAGCACATTAATTGCCAAGTGTGTCAAATTATCCAAGACATTATAGCATTTACCACAGCATTTTCCAATTCCAACTATATAACAACTTAACGAAGAAGAAACTTCACGCATGAATACTATGAGTAGAACCTAAGCACATATTTGTCCATATGCTAAAGCGGAGCTCTCTCCCAAAAAGTGAATTCTAGGATCCATTTTATTCAAACAAAACAAAAACAAAAACAAACCGACGCTCCAAGCAAAGTACATAAGATGTGATCGAATAAAAATATAGTTTTAGGGGAGGAACCTGTATAATGGAAGATGATGAAGAAGGGGATGCCTTTGGCATCCCCAAGCTTAGACGCTGAGTCTTCTTAGAATATGCAGGGTGAACCACCTGCATCCCCAAGCTTAGAGCTTTCTAAATTTGATCATATTGCATCATACTCCTCACTTGATCCTTGAAAACTTCCTCCACACCAAACCCGAAACAACTCATTAGAGGGTTAGTGCACAATAAAAATTACATGTCAGAGGTGACACAATCATTCTTAACACTTCTGGACATTGCATAAAGCTACCGGACATTAATGGATCAAAGAAATTCATCCAACATAGCAAAAGAGGCAATGCGAAATAAAAGACAGAATCTGTCAAAACAGAACAGTCCGTAAAGATGGAATTTATTAGGCCACCAGACTTGCTCAAACGAAAATGCTCAAATTGAATGAAAGTTACGTTACATATCCGAGGATCATGCTCGTAAATCTGCAGATTTTTTCGAGCTACCTACAGGGAGATAGACCCAGATTCGTTACAGCAAAGAAATCTGGAACTGCGCAGTAATCAAAATCTAGTACTTACTTTTCTATCAAAGACTTTACTTGACACAACAAAACATAAAACTAAGATAAGGAGAGGTTGCTACAGTAGTAAACAACTTCCAAGACACAAATATAAACAAAAGTGTGAGTAAAACATGGGTTGTCTCTTTAACGCCTTTCAGCTAGGCGCATAAAGTGTAACTCAAGTAACATCGAGAGATGAAGCATCAACATCATAATTTGTTCTAATGATAGAATCAGAAGGTAACTTCATTCTCTTCTAGGGAAGTGTTCCATACCTTTCTTGAGAGGAATTGATATTTAATATTACCTTCCTTCATATCAATAAGAGCACCAACAGTTCGAAGATAAGGTCTTCCCAATATAATGGGCAAGATGCATTGTATTCAATATCCAAGATAACAAAATCAGTCTTGAAAAGGTTATTGTTAACCATAATATGAACATTATCAACTTCCCCAAATGTTTCTTGCATTATCAATGAGATTAACATCCAGATAACAGTTTTTCAATGGCGGGGCAAGTCACATAATAGATTTTCTTAGGCATAACGTAAATACTTGCACCAAGATCATAAAGCATTACAATCAAATCTTTGGACTCTCATTTGGAATGATGGGCCCAACCATCTTCTAGCTTAGAATAGAAGTTTCAAGTTTGCTTTTCTTCTCTAGCTTATGAGAGCATTTGTAATATGTTTTGTGAAAGCCAAATTTATAGCGCTAGCATTTGGGACTTCTAGCAAGTTTTTGCAAGAACTTTATAACTTCAGAGATTTGGCAATCATCAAAATCTAAATCATTACAATCTAAAGCAATGGGATTATCATCCCCAAGGTTGAAAAAAATTTCAGCAGCTTTATCAAAGGCAGTTTCAGCAGTTTTCTTATGCTGTAAATTTGCTGCTTTGCACTAGGAGTAGAAGCATTGCCAACACCAAATTATTTTACTATTGATAGTAGGAGGTGCAGCTACATGTGGAATCATTAGCTTTGCTAGTGGTGGTAATAGTCCAAACTAGCTACATTTTCCTTTTTAGCTAGTTTTCATTTTCTCTATCCCACCTAGCACGCTATCTTCAGCCATTAATCTTATATTCTCATTATCTCTAACTTGATGGCATTTGCTGTAGTAACAATTTTATTTTCAATATCCCTATTAGGCATAACTTTCGATTTCAAAAGATCAACATCAGAGGCAAGACTATCAACTCTAGAAACAAGAATATTAATTTTATTGAGCTTTTCCTCAACAGATTTGTTAAAAGCAGTTTGTGTAATAAATTCTTTAAGCATGGCTTCAAGTCCAGGGGGTGAACTCCTATTATTGTTGTAAGAATCCCCATAAGAATTAGCATAACCGTTACCATTATTATAAGGATATGGCCTATAAGTTATTACTAGAATTGTTCCACATAAGCATTGTTGTTGAAATTATTATTTTTAATGGAAGCTTACATCAACATGTTCTTTCTGAGCAACCAATGAAGCTACTGGAACATTATTAGGATCAACATTAGTCCTATCATCCACGAAAGCATAGACATAATAGCATCAACCTTTATCATTCAAGGAAGAGGATTCCTTAACAGAACTTACCTTCTTACCTTGTGGAGCTCCTTCCTGTGCCATTCAGAGTAATTAACCATCATATCATCAAGAGCTTTGTTGTTTCACCAAGAGTGATGGACATAAGGGTACCTCCCAGCAGCTGAACCCAATAAATTCCGCGAAGAAAAATTTAGTCCCGCATAGAATTTCATGATCATCCAAGTAGTCAGAAGTTCATGGGTTGGGCAATTTTTTAACTAGAGATTTCATTCTTTCCCAAGCTTGGGGCAAAATGTTCATTATCCAATTGTTTAAAATTCATTATGCTACTCCTCAAAGATATAATTTTAGCAGTGGGGATAATATCTACCAATAAAAGCATCCTGCATTTAGTCCAGGAATCAATACTATTCTCAGCAAAGAGATAGCAAACCAATTCAGCTCTTTCCAATGAGAAAGGAAACAATTTAATTTATAATGTCACCATCTACATCTTTATACTTTTATTTCACATAGTTCAACAAAATTATTGAGATAGGCAGCAGCATCATCAGAACTAACACCAGAAAATTGCTCTCTGATAACAAGATTTAGTAAAGCAGGTTTAATTTCAAAGAATTCCTGCTGTAGTAGCATGTGGAGCAATAGGTGTGCATAAGAAATCATTATTATTTGTGCTAGTGAAGTCAAACAATTTAGTATTTTCGTGGTTGGCCATTTTAGCAATAGTAAATAAAGCAACCAGATAAAGTAAATGCAAGTAACCAATTTTTTTGTGTTTTTGATATAGCAAACAAGACAAGAATAAAGTAAAGCTAGCAACTAATTTTTGTGTGTTTTGATATAATGCAAGCAAACAAAGTAGTAAATAAAATAAAGCAAGACAAAAACAAAGCAAGAGATTGAGAAGTGGAGACTCCCCTTGCAACGTATCTTACCTCCCGGCAACGGCGCTAAAAAAGAGCTTGATGGCGTGTATTCACACGTTCGTTGGGCAACCAAGAGGAAGGTATGATGCGTACAGCAACAAGTTTTCCTCAGTAAGAAACCAAGTTTATCGAACCAGGGGGAGCCAAGAAGCACGTTGAAGGTTAGATGGCGGCGGGATGTAGTGCGGCGCAACACCAGGGATTCCTACGCCAACGTGGAATTCAAAAAGACAACACAACCAAAGTAATTTTCCCCTGAGGAAGATGATTGCTTGCAGAGAAACAATGAAAACAAGGTTGCAGCAATACTTAGAGCCAAGATAAAGAAATGGACCTAGGTCCACACTTTTCACTAGAGGTGTCTCTCCCATAAGATAAAAGCATGTTGGGTGAACAAATTACAAGCGGGCAATGACAAATAGAGAGGGTATAACAATGCACATACATGACATGATAAGTATAGTGAGATTTAATTGCATTACGCATAAAGTACATAGACCGCCATCCAACCGCATCTATGCCTAAAAAGTCCACCTTCAAATTATCATCCGCAACCCTCCAGTATTAAGTTGCAAAGCAACAACACAATTGCATTAAGTATGGTGCGTGAATAACAATAACTACATCCTCGACATAGCTACCAATGTTTTATCCCTGGCAACAGCACAACACAACCTTAGAACTTTTCACATCAAGTCTCCAGTGTCAATGTGCATGAACCCACTATCGGTGCAGCAAATTTCTGGAGCAGTATGCAAAAACTTGGCCGGGAGCCTCTACTAGAAACGGAGAAAGACAAGATCATAAACAACACATATGTATAAATTGATAATCAACATAGTACATTCTATCCATCGGATCCCGACAAACACAAATATAGTATGGAATTACAGATAGATGATCTGATCATGTTATAGGAAGCTCACAAGATCCGACAATGAAGCACAATGAGAGAAGACAACCATCTAGCTAACATCAAGCAGGACCATAGTCCATGGGTGAACTACTCACTCATCACCCTGAGGCTACTCATGGCGTAGAGTCCTCTGGGAGATGAATCCCCTCTCCGGCAGGGTGCCTGGGGCGATCTGGATCTCCCGAGATGGGATCGGCGGCGGCGTTGGCTCAAAGAAGGCTCTTCCGTGATCTCTGGCTTCTTCATCGTGGGTTTCTGCCAGACTGAGGCTTTAAGTAGGCGGAAGTGCGGAGTCGGGGCCGGTCGAGGGGGCCACACCACAGGCCGGGCGGGCCCCCCGGGCCGCGCCGCCAGGTGTCGCCACCTCGTGGCCCCACTTCGATTTTCTCTTTCGGTCTTCTGGAAGCTCCGTGGAAAAATAGGCCCCCGGGCTTTGATTTCTCCAATTCCGTGAATATTTCGTTACTAGGATTTCCGAAACCAAACACAACAAACAGGAACTGGCACTTCGCATCTTGTTAATAAGTTAGTTCCAGAAATGCACGAATATGACATAAAGTGTGCATAAAATGTAGGTATCATCAATAATATGGCATGTAACATAAGAAATTATCGATACGTCGAGACGTATCAATAAGGAGCAATAGCACAAGAAAGTGCTTGCCCAGATGCAAGAAACAAGCAAGAGTAATGCAGCAGTAGTAAACAAAAGAAAAACAAAGAACAGAGAGCAAAGATTAGGAACAAGGCCTAGGGATTAGACTTTCACTAGTGACACTCTCAACATTGATCATGATACCAATAGGTAAATGCATACACTACACTCTTGTTGGATGATGAACACATTGCGAAGGATTACACGAACCCTCAATGCCTGAGTTAACAAGCTCCACAATAATGTTCATATTTTAGTAACCTTAGTGTAAGATAGATCAAAAGACTAAACTAAAGTACTAGCATAGCATGCACACTCACCTTCATGCATATGTAGGAGGAATAGATCACATCAATATTATCATAGCAATAGTTAACTTCGCAATCTACAAGAGATCATGATCATAGCATAAACCAAGTACTCAACACCTGCACGCACTGTCACCTTTGCACACATGCAGGAGGAACAAAACTACTTTAATAACATTGCTAGAGTAGCACATAGATAAATTGTGATACAAACACATTGCAATCATAAAGAGATATAAATAAGCACCTCATTATGCCATTCAAAAGTGAATAAGTATTCTGTGAAATATAACACTAAAAGACCCACACGGTGCACACATCGTCACACACGTGGACAAGGAGTCTCCTGAGATCACATAAGTAACTGACTACATAATGACATCTAGATTACAAGACTTCATCATATGAATCTCAATCATGTATGGCATCATGAGATTATTGTATTTAAGCACATAGGAGAGATGAACCACATAGTTACCCAGACAAATTTCTGAGCCTCTGATGAGAACTACTCCTCTTCATGAGCAGCAATGGTGATGAAAGAGGAAGTGTGGAGATGGCAGCTATGACATGGAGAAGCTCTTCCGGGGCACTTCATTCACAGGTGGCGGAACGTAGACTCGTCCCTGATCTCGTCTGCGATGGCGGTGGCTCTGGAAGGTTTTCCTCGTATCGTGGTTCTTCTTCAAGGACGTGGTTTTCATGTATTTATGTTTATATAGGCGAAGAGGCTGCGCAGGAGGGTGAAGGGGTGGCCACACCATATGGCGGCGCTGCCAGGGGTGGGGCCGCACCGGCCTATGGTCTGGGTGGCATGTGGGCCCCTCTCGTCCTTCTCTGTACTGATGCTTCCTCAGGTAAGAGAACCCTGGTCTTGATTTTGCCCGATTCTCGAGAATATTTCGTTACTAGGATTGCTAACCAAAACAAATATAAAACAAAGAAAAGTTCCGCATCTTGTTAATAGGTTAGTTCCAGAAAATGCACGACATGACATAAAGTGTGCATAAACATGTAGGTATCATCAATAATGTGGCATGGAACACAAGAAATTATCGATACGTCTATGACACGCATCCCTGCTTAGTTCTCTGTTTGTCCAGCAGTGTAAAACGTATTAACAAAGATAATTTATGGAGTGACATGCCATCACAAACTTGATCATATTGTAAACATATGTAATGAATGCAGCGATCAAACAATGGTAATGACATGAGTAAACAACTGAATCATAAAGCAGACTTTTCATGAATAGTACCTCAAGACAAGTATTAATAAGTCTTGCATAAGAGTTAACTCATAAAGCAATAAATCAAAGTAAAGGCTAGAAGCAACACAAAGGAAGATTATTTCAGCGGTTGCTTTACTTGTAACACGTATATCTCATGGATAATTGTCAACAGGAGTAATATAACAAATGCAAATAATAAAGTATGTAAGAATCAATGCAAAGTCTACACAAGTGTTTGCTTCTTGAGGTGGGAGGAAATAAGGTGAACCGACTCAACATAAAAGTAGAAGAATGGTCCTTCAAAGAGGAAAGCATCGACTCTATATTTGTGCTAGAGTTTTTATTTTGAAAACATGAAACAGTTTTGTCAAATCTGGTAGTAATAAAGATAGGTGTTGTCACTGGTGGTGATCTTGCTGTTGCAAGCCTATGCATAGTATGCCAATAGTGCCCGCACCTTGTCCTAATTAGCTTGGACTAACGGTCTTTGCAATGCACATGTTTTAACCAAGTGTCACAATGGTGCCCCATGCCGCCCGTACAAAGGTCTAAGGAGAAAGCTCGCATTTTGGATTTCTCGTTTTTGATTATTCTCAACTTAGACATCCATACCGACACAACAGGGACAACAGATAATGGACTCTCTTAAATGCATAGCATGGGGCAACAATTATTATTCTCATATGATATTGAGGAGAAACCAACCGAAACTTCCACCTCATGAATCATGGTTTTAATGAATAAATTCAATGTGTTCTTCTCTAACAATATACATGCTCCAACCATTAAGGTGGTAGATCTCTTTTTGACAAGACTGACATGCATAGCAACTCACATGATATTCAACAAAGAATAGTTGATGGTGTCCCCAAAGTTATCGGACAACAAGCAACTTAATAAGAGATAAAGTGCATATATTCAATACCACAATAGTTTAAGCTATTTGTCCCATGAGCTATATATTGCAAAGGTGAATGAGGGAATTTTAAAGGTAGTACTCAAGCAATTTACTTTGGAATGGCTGATAAATTGTGTAGTAGGTAGGGTGCGGACACAAATGGTATGGTTGGCTCAAGTATTTGATGCATGAGAAGTATTCCCTTCTCGACACAAGGTTTAGGCTACAAGGTTATTTGAAACAAACACAAGTGTGAACCTGCATCAAAACTCATATAAAAGACATATGGTAAACATTATAAGACTCCATACCGCCTTCCTTGTTGTTCAAAAACTCAATACTAGATATTATCGAGACTCTAGAGAAACCAATGCAAACCAAATTAGTAAGCTCTAAGTATTTCTTCATTAATGGGCGCAAATAAGAGCTAAAACATGAGCACAACAATTACAAGTATCAAATTACCCAAGACATTATAGCAAATTACTACACGATCATTTTCCAATTCCAACCATATAACAATTTAACGTAAGAGAAAACTTCGCTTATTGAACATTAAGGAGATAAGAACACATGTGTCGGATATGAACCAGCATGCACTTCTCCCACACAAGCATGATAAGAATTGATTCAAACACAAACAAAAATAGAAACAAAAACAAACGCCCAAGTAAAGTACATAAGATGTGACTAATAAAAATATAGTTCAAAGTAGAGGAATCCTCAGATAATAAAAGAAATGATGAAGCGCGATGCCTTAAGTATCCCCAAGCTTAGACGCTTTTGAGTCTTCTTGAAATATGCAGGGTGAACCACCAGACCCCTAAGCTTAGAGCTTTACCTCCTTGATCATAGACCATCCTCCTCTCTGACCCTTGAAAACTTCTTCCACATCAAACTTTAAGCAATCTCTAATAGAGGGTTAGTGCATAATCAAAACTCACATACTAGAGGCAGACACAATCATTTTATTGATTCTGACATTGCCTAGCTACTGGAAGGCACATGGGAACAAAGAAATCCACCCAACACAACGGAAAGAAGCAATGCTAAATAAAAGGCAGAATTTGTTAAAAGACAGAACAGTCCGTAAAGACGACCCTGAAAGGAGACTTGTTTCAATGGAAAAACTCAAACTAATGAAAGTTATGTACATATCTGAGGATCACTCACGTAAATTAGCATAACTTTCTGAGTTACCTACAGAGAATTAGACCCAGATTCGTGACAGACAGCAATGCTGTTTCTGCTGAGCAACTCCAAATCTAGCATCAACTTACCATAGGACTTTACATGGCACAAAAACATGATAAAGAGAGGTTACTAACAAGTAGTAAACAACTTCCAAGACACAAAGAAAACAAAGTACTCGTGAAGTGATGAGGAACTAGTTCAATTCAAAATTATAGCCAAGTAAGATGGGCTCACAGCTTTAATGATGCACTCGCAAGAAATAGTATTTGAAGCAAAAGAGAGCATCCAGAGGCAAATTCAAAACACATTTAAGCCTAACATGCTTCCTATGCATAGGAGTCTTGTAAATAAACAAGTTCATGAAGAGCAAAGTAACAAGCATAGGAACAAGTGTAGCTTCAAAAATTTCAGCAAATAGAGAGGTGTTTTAGTAACATGAAAATATCTACAACCATATTTTCCTCTCTCATAATAACTTTCAGGAGCAACATGAGCAAACTCAACAATATAACTATCACATAAAGCATCTTTAATATGAGTCTCATGCATAAAATTATTACTCACCACATGAATCAATTTTATTAGTAATAGCGAGCAAATTCAACAAAGTACTTATCATTATTATTCTCATCATGTGGGGAGGCATAGTATAATCACAATAAAATTTACTCTCCATAGTAGGTTGTACCAAAAGACCACTATCATTATAATCACTCTAAATATGAGGCAAAGTATCATCAAAGAAAATTTTCCTCAATGCTTGGGGATCAAAGATCATGAAACTAGTTTCCCAAGCTAGAACTTTCATGGACATTATCAACAATGGTAGTTCAAAGCTGCTCATACTAATATTACTACCAGCATGCAAATAAGATTCCATAGGTTTTAATTTTCGCAGCAAACCATCCATGTTTTAAATCAGGAAATAGAATAAGAAGCTCATTTGTCCATTATCCAACTAGTGTAAACAAGAAACAAAAGATGCAATTGCAGGATCTAAAAGGAAATAGTTTCGAGCACAACACAATGGCGCTAAAAGTAATCGTTATGGAACCCAGAGTGCCTTTTACCTTCCAAGAACGGCGCCTTAAAAGTGCTTGATGTCTAATGGAGCTTATTCTAGACAAGGTTGGGCCTCCAAGAGCAACAGGTTTGTAGAACAGCAGCAAGTTTCCTTAAGTGATACCCAAGGTTTATCGAACTCGTGGAGGAAGAGGTCAAAGATACCCTCCTGCAACCCCTGCAACCAAAGCAAGAAGTCTCTTATATCCCCAACACACCTAATAGGTGCACTAATTCGGCAGAGATAGCGAAATACAGGTGGTATAAATAAGCAAGTAGCAATTAGCACCTGTAAAAGCTGCCCAGACAAAGAACAAGCAAAGTAGTAATGCAGCAGAGTAACGCAAAGAAACAAGAACAAGCAGCGATAGCGTATTTAGGAACAAGGCCTAGGGATTAGACTTTCACTCAAGTGGACACTCTCAACATTGATCACATAACAGAATAGGTAAATGCATACTCTACACTCTTGTTGGATGATGAACACATTGCGTAGGATTACACGATCCCTCAATGCCGGAGTTAACAAGCTCCTCAATAATGCTCATATTTTAGTAACCTTTAGTGTAAGATAGATCAAAAGACTAAACTAAGTACTAGCATAGCATGCACACTGCCACCTTCATGCATATGTAGGAGGAATAGATCACATCAATATTATCATAGCAATAGTTAACTTCGCAATCTACAAGAGATCATGACCATAGCATAAACCAAGTACTAACACGGATGGCACACACTGTCACCATTACACCGTGCAGGAGGAATAAACTACTTTAATAACATTGCTAGAGTAGCACATAGATAAATTGTGATACAACATTGCAATCATAAAGAGATATAAATAAGCACCTCACTATGCCATTCAACAATGAATAAGTATTCTGTGAAATATAGCCTGTAAGACCCACACTAGTGGTACACACTGCCACCTTTACACACGTGGGACAAGGAGTTCCGAGACCACATAAGTAAAACTCACTTGACTAGCATAATGACATCTAGATTACAGCATCATTGTATTGTTTTGCACCAAAAATAGGAACCAATTGGTGTACTACTTAATATATTTGAAAGTTTGGCTTGTGAAATATAATTTAGTAGATAACTTTTCTATGCACAAATGAATCTCTCTACTCTGAAGATGGCTATGGAGATGGGGGGCATATGTTTGTTGTTGCTCTTCCGGCACCCGCCCACAGGGTGGCGGAACAGAGACTCCCGTCCCCCGAATCTTGGCTTGGCGGCGGCCCTGGAAGGTTTTCCGTATCGTGGTTCTTCGCATCGTGTTTTCGCGACATAGGCTTTATATAGGCGAAGAGGAGGAAGCAGGAGGGTCGGAGGGAAGGAGCATCATATGTATACACGGCTAGGGCCCGCCGCGCCTGGGCCTATGGTCTGGGTGACCAGGGTCTCCCCTCCTCGGTCCTTCTCGGGTACCTGATGCTTCTGCAGAAAATAGGAACTCCGGGTCTTACACTTCGTCCTAGATTCCGAGAATATTTGCTATTTAGACTTCTAAACTGTACCAACAGACAAATGTTTAACTGGTACGCATCTTGTTAATAGGTTAGTTCCAAAATATGCATCAATATGACATAAAAGGTGCATAAAACATGTAGGTATCATCAATAATGTGGCATGGAACACAAGAACATCGTATACGTCTGACGCATCAAGGTTCATTTAGAGTTTCTGTTCCTATGCATTGACCCATTAATCATTTATCATGATAACATGGGTGCCATCGCCACGCACAAGAGCCAAGGTCACACAAGAGGTTGAAGCATATCAAGCTGTTACCACTCGATTCATGAGTACATCGAAGATGGAGAAGTAAAGATTTGCAGAGTACACACTATCTGAATGTTACAGATCCGTTGACTAAAGCTCTCCTGATACGTCCATTCCAACACCAGAATGCAATGGGTGTTAGGTATATTACAATGTAATCTAGATTATTGACTCTAATGCAAGTGGGAGACTGAAGGAGATATGCCCTAGAGGCAATAATAAAGTGGTTATTATTTATATCTCTATGTTTATGATAAATGTTTATATGTCATGCTATACTTGTATTAACCGAAACATTAGTACATGTGTGATATGTAGACAACAAGAAGTCCTTAGTATGCCTCTTAAAAACTAGCTTGCTGATTAATGGATGATTAGTTTCATAATCATGAACATTGGATGTTATTAATAACAAGCTTATATCATTATATGAATGATGTAATGGACACACCCAATTGCCGTAGCATAAGATCTCGTCATTAAGTTATTTGCTATAAGCTTTCGATACATAGTTACTAGTCCTCACCATGGGATCATGTAAATCACTTATACCGAAAGGTACTTTGATTACATCAAACACCACCGCGTAAATGGTTATAAAGGTGGGATTAAGAATCCGGAAAGTATGAGTTGATATGGATCAACAGTGGGATCTGTCCATCCCGATGACGGATAGATATACTCTGGGCCCTCCTATGGAATGTCGTCTAATGTCTTAAAGCATATGAATAAGTTCATAAGAGACCACATACCACAATACGAGTAAAGAGTACTTTGTCAGAGATCGATAAGGCTGAACAAGGTATGGAGTGATACCCACATCACCCTACAAGTGCAAAAAGAGCTCATGTGACAAAAGGAATTGAGTCAGATGTGAATGGTTCATTCGATCACTAAGTCATCATGAATATGGGAGTCAGCTATGATCTCCACATCCCATATTGTTATCTGGTGAGTACTCAACCATGTCCGGATAGTTCGTTCACGAACCGTAGGTGACACACTTAAAGTTGGATGTTGAACAGTACTTGAATATGGAATGGGAGTTGGAATATGTTTGTCTGTTCCACATCCCTGACATCACGAGGGTCTTGAATGAGGAATAAGATTCATATAGGATGTCATTTTATGTGAACAAAATGATGCCGGAATGTTCTATGGAAGGTTCTAGAAGGTTCTAGAAAGTCCTGACAACCACTGGAAGGTGAGTCCACATGACTCCACCTCCATGGCCTGACAACTTAGGCGTGAGAGTCCCAAGTGATTCCCTCAGCGGGCCGACCACTCCCCCCCATAGTGGAGGGAACTCCCACCTTTAAGGAGTCCTAGCTTGGCTAGGTTTCCCTCTCCTATGGAAGGTTTTGGTTCGGGTCTGGCCCAAGACTCTGGAGACCAACTCTGGGGATCCACCCATATAATGAGGGGCCAAGGGAGGCGGGACACCAAGACCACAAGCTGGCCGCCCCCTGAAGTGGACGGCCACCCCCTCCCAAACCCAAGCCGCCCCCTCCTTCTTCCCCGCAAGCTTAGCGAAGCTCCGCCGGAGTTCTTCATCGCCACCGACACCACGCGCCGTGTCGTCGGATTCAAGAGTGAGCTACTACTTCCGCTAAGTTCACTGAACGGGAGGTGGACTGCCTCTAATAACAACCGAACGTGTGACCGAGTACTTTGGTGCTGCCCGATTGTGGCACTCAGAACTGATCGTGATCACATCTTTCTACGCGCTTTTGCAAGCGGCAAGTGAACGTTTCACCGCAGCAACAAGAGCCTATCATGTAGGCCAATCTCTTTCTGCGTAGACTCACACCTCTCGTTGCTACCGGGGCTCTTCAGATTGCATCTTGGTTTGATTGCGTGTTCTCATTTAGGAATTTTGCTTTCATGCAACGTTATCCTACACCAAAGATGCATCTATGCCTAAAAAGTCCACCTTCAAAGTTATCATCCGAACCCCTTCCGTATTAAGTTGCAAACAATGCATAATTGCATTAAGTATGTATGTAATGGGACCACACTACATCCTCTGACATAGATTTAACAGCTATCCCTAGTGGCAACAAGACATCCACAACCTGTGAACTTTCTTTCACTTCCCACATTTAATGGAGGCATGAACCCACTATCGAGCATAAATACTCCCCCTCTTTGGAGTTAAGAGTAAAACTGCCAGAGCCTCACAATAACTAGAGCATGCAAGACTATAAACAACACATATGTAATAGATTGATAATCAACATAACATAATATTCTCTATCCATCGATCCCAACAAACACAACAACAATTACACAGATAGATGATCTGATCATGTTAGGCAGCTCACAAGATCCGACAATGAAGCACATAAGGAGGAGATGACCATCTCAATACCTATGGACCCATAGTCCAGAAGGGACCACTACCTATCAATTGAGACATGAATAAGTGCTAAGAGTTCCTCCAGATGATTCCCCTCTCCGGCAGTGTGGTGCCGGGATTGGGGGCGGCAAGGCTTCTGAAGGGTTTTCCGTAGACGTATTCTTCGGCAACAGGGTCACACTTACGCTTTAAGTAGGCTTTAAGTGGTATGGTCAGGCTACACGAAAATTATTAATAAACGTGCCGGCGCTGCCAAGGCTTGGGCCGCTACGCCTCTGGTAAACCGCCACCATGGCCCCACTTTCGTAAGTCCGCCTTCTCGAAGCTTCGTGGAAAAATAGGCCCCTAGGCGTTGATTTGCCCAATTCCGAAAATATTTCCTTACTAAGATTTTCAAACCAAACACATAAACAACAACTGCTCTTTCGCATCTCGTTAGTTAGTGCTTTAAAATGCATAAATATGACATAAAGTATGCATAAAACATGTAGATATCATCAATAATGTGGCATGGAACATAAGAAATTATCGGAGCACGCTCCGAGACGATCGTTGTTCTTACCGATGTTGATTAAGTACTATAATGTTACACACTTGTACGTAGTATTGGCATTGCGACTGAAATTAAAATTATAGAAGAACCTTCATTGATATTTATAGTAATTTGATGGTATCTATTTTTGTTCATTCTAAAAAATAATTTTAAATTATTTATGAAAGAAGAAAGAGTCTGAAGGTCTAAAAAATGCTAGTTTCTTTCTAAAAATTGCTAGTTTCTTTTAGAATTTATTATTTTGTATTTTTGTTACTCGTGTATGTGTGGTATTGATTGTAAAAAAGATCCTCCGTCCCGCAAAAGATATCTCAGATTTATTTAAATTTAGATGTATCTGGTCACTATTTACTGTCTAAATACATTCAAATTTAGAGAAAGTTAAGACATCATTCATGGGACGAAAGAAGCATGACTATTTGCTACGTTTTATGAAAATATGAATGCTACTCCCTCCGTTCCATATAAGTTTTTGCTGATTTAGTATAATTAATATGAAACGGAGAGAGTAAAAATTCAAGTTTTAAAACTTAACATACTTTTCTAAGATTATGTTATGTTCAGAATTGAATCATGGTACGGCATAAGTATCACACACGTCACAGTTAGAGATGCAAGCAGGTCTTCATTACGATATACTCCGTATCTCTTTTTGTTTAATAAGTGAACTAACTTTTTTTCAAAATAATGATGTTTTTTTTTGCAATAAATAATGGGTAAAAAGGGTACCTAGTATTGATCCATCTCTAGTCACAAGACTTTCTGAGTTGCAAACTGGTCTACGCCTCTTTTTTTTCTTCTGTGGCTCAGATTTTTTTTTACTGATTTTTTGTTGTTGTTGAGCAGACTGTGACTCAGATCTTAAAAACACGCATGACCGGGCTTGGAAAATCCGCTCTAAATTGGAGTAAAATTTATACAGGACAATGGAGGCCCATTACAAATAGCGTCCTAGGCTCAAGGGGTATGTTGGGCCAAATAATCCCTATCACCATTGTCAGTGTCACCCCAAAACTAATATGTACTAGGCAGAAGGCGGCAACACCCTAGCCTACGCTCCATTTCCCCTGCCCTTCCCGCCATCGAATTTCGCCGCCGCTCGGGGATTCCTCTGCTCGCTGCCGTGCTGCGCCGGAGACGGAGATGGAGGTCGACATGGACATGCCAGATCCGGAGGAGCTCGAGTGGATGGAGAGCAACGGCCTCCTCCCGGAAGAAGAGGAGTACGCCTACTTCGACGACCCCGAGGAGGGCTTCCTCCCGGCCGCCGCCGTCGCGAGTAAACCGCAGGTGGCCGCCGCATCCCCTTTAAAGCCGGCAGGTACGCATCACTCTCCATCTCGATAAGCCACAAATCTAGGCCTCGATTATGCTGATTCGGCCGACCAAATTGTGCACGAAGACGAAGTGTCGGAAGCCAATCTGAAGCGGCCTCCTCCTCCGCCCCCGCCGGAGCAGGAGGAGGAGAGGAGCAAGAGGAGGAACGTGGAGCGGGAGGATCCGGTGGACGAGGACTGGCTGCGGTACTCGCCCCCTCCCGCCGTTGAAGTCGTCGCCGAGAAGACAGTATCGCGGTTCGCGTCGGAGATCCAGGGGGACTCTATGCCCGTCACAGCGCCCAACGGAGAGAGGGTTTATGCTAAGCTTGCGACGGAGAAATTGGTTAGCGAAGTAATTGAGGGAGCTGGGCGACGGGCTTCGAACGCCAACCACACGGGTTAGTTGCTAAGTTGTGCACTTCGATTTTGCGCTCCTAATCATTTCTCCCGAGAATTAATGTTCGTTTGATTTGGTTTTGTTAATACACAGTTGCTTTATTTCCTGTTATTTGTTCTTCTGCAGGTCTTCTCTCTGAATCCTTTCAGTCACTAACGATGCAAGCGGAGCAAGATGCTCTAGCAAAGGTACATGCTTGAGATGTGTGTGTGCAAATCATTAAATTTAGTCGATAGACCTGAATTGTTTAACTGCATCATCATATTCTGACCAAGTATCAACCTTGTACAAGACGACATCAAACAATGTTAATGCTTATTTGAACATTTTTCCCCATAACAAATGGTTATTTTGGCAATATTAAGGAAGCCAGTAGCAGATATGGTTGATTTTTCCTTAAAGAAAATGTGCCAGCTGCTATAAATTGGTACTTAGCACTCAGTATGATATTAACTTAATGGTTTCTTAGGGAGATACTTAATCCCGTAGATTACCCCAAGATTGCAGCACATTGTTTGTAAATTTTCAGATATCATGATTCTGTATACACATTCGTAATTTCAGATATCATGATTCTACTATTTTTATAGCTTGAATTTAAAAACGAACTTAAATTGGAAAATTGCACTAAGCACTGGGAATCTGACAATTCTACTTTTCTGTCTACTTTTCCTGAGTAAGGGCCTGACTAAGCATTATTTATGTTTGTTTAGTGCTATGTTAATTGTTGCAGTTGTAGGCAACAAGTAAAACTATCTTACTAATCTGTCTTTTGTAATGTGTATGAAGGCCTTGCTGGAAAGCACAGACACACAATATGTCGAGGGTTGTCCAGTGACTCCAGTAGTTACAGAACAACTTTGGGTGGAGAAATATGCACCACACTCTTTCACAGAGCTGTTAAGTGATGAACACACAAACAGGGAGGTAAATATAACCATTCCATTATCTTAAGAAATATACTTGTGTAGGCCTCTTCTGTAAGAATTTCTGCTTGAACTTTTTTACTTGGCCTACCTTGCTCAGGTACTTCTATGGTTGAAACAATGGGACTCCTGTGTGTTTGGTTCCCATATTCGGGCTACAAGTGATGATACTTTATCTGCCTTACGTCAGCATTCTTCTGCCATCCAAAAGAATTCAAGTAACAGAAGTTTCTTTTCCAAGATTAAGGGAGGCTATGTCACGAGTCGAGATAGCATGCCCCAAAATGAATCTGGTAGCAACTCAGAAGATTTGAAAAACAACTTTAACAAAAAGCCCTCTGTCGATAATGTGCCAGAACAAAAGGTGGGCTAGTACTATTTTCAGTTGTGTTTTGTGTAATTGCTGCAGGCTCTGTCTGTTCAAAGAAGTTGCTGGTTTGTTTTTTATTTGAATAACCTTTTATGTTGCAGGTGTTGCTACTATGTGGCCCGGCTGGCCTTGGGAAGACAACACTTGCTCATGTGGCAGCCAAACATTGTGGCTACCATGTTGTGGAGGTATAAATATATAATCAACATTATATGTCGTTTATGTTTCGTAGCTTCTATTTGATTTGATGTAAAATGATGCATAATTGTACTTTTTAGTCACTCTTTATGGGAGTACACACCTTGTATATGCTATATGATTAGTGTATCAGATATATCTGCTGCCATCCTTCTGAATTGTCTTCAGTTTTGTACACATCATCTTGTCACAACTAGATTTCTTTGCACATGATTTTGGTATTTTATACGCTGGAAAACTATAAGTATCAGTCTATTGCATCCCTTTGAGACCTATGATGACATGTCCTTTAGCAACATTCTTCAAAATTCCATATTAATATTGCTTCTTGACTTCTTGTTAGTTATGGTTGCATGGCTAGTTTAGCTATTGGTCTGTGGTCTGGCCCTCAGCTGCTTATTGCTACCTAATTACAAACTCTGTACACTGCTTATGTTAAATACTGCATCCATGCAGATAAATGCCAGTGATGATCGTTCTGCTTCATCCATTGAACCAAAAATTCTTGATGTAGTTCAGATGAACTCTATCATGTCAGATTCCAAACCTAAGTGTCTGGTGAGTTAAGCTATGCTATCAAGTGTTTGTAGTCGTCGCTAGGTGGTCCGAGTACCAATTTGTAATTTTTTTTACTTTTTGGCTTATTTGTACTACTGTTGATGATTATTAATAGATCGGTGGATTTCTCGCAAAAAAAAATTACTTTCCCCACATTCTGTTAAGTTCTGTTGACTTGGGTAGGTAATTGATGAAATTGATGGA
The DNA here is from genome assembly GCA_030979885.1 of Lolium multiflorum. Classification (NCBI taxonomy): domain Eukaryota; kingdom Viridiplantae; phylum Streptophyta; class Magnoliopsida; order Poales; family Poaceae; genus Lolium; species Lolium multiflorum. The sequence goes on from JAUUTY010001101.1 coordinate 90,467, forward strand.
GCGCTTGGTGATGGAAAAGGGGCTGTGGAGGTTATTTTAAAGATGGTAAGTTGGCAACATCCTAGTCCTCACTCATACAATGATTTTCATCATTTTTATTTTCCGTCACTTTTTCCCCCCCCCCCCCCCCTAACATTAATTCCCCCTCTTTTTTGTCAATAAAAGAATATTCTGGACCGTTGTGCACTTGAGAAGAAAGGCTATTATCTGCAGTATAATGCATTTCTGTGACTTACCAATTAATTTTTTTCGGTGCAGATCAATGCTGAAAAGAACAAAAATTCTGACAGAAGTACTGGTACAGATGAAACTCCAGTACAAAAGGCTTCTACAAGGAAAGGTCATAAAATAGCAAAACTGTTGAGGCCTGTAAGCAATAATGTTATGCTGTCACTTGCCATCATTTTTAATTTGAGTGCCTTCATAGAGAATTAAATTGTACAATGTTATTTACAGATAATTTGTATTTGCAATGACCTTTATGCCCCAGCCTTGAGAAAACTACGTCAAGTTGCCAAGTAACCTTTTCTTCTCGTTAATTTCTTTTATTTTGTGCCGTCCTTAAGTTGTTTAAACTTTTCTTATAAGGATTTGTGTAACTTTGCAGGGTTCATATTTTTGTGCAGCCAACAATTAGTCGTGTGGTGAACAGGTGATGTATATGGCTAAATGCACTTAAATCTAACAGTCTATCTTAGTATGATACATTTTGTTCACGAATAAGTTTTGCTTCTTTAGGCTCAAGTACATATGCAAGAAGGAAGGATTTAAGACAAGTTCAATTGCCCTTTCTGCATTAGCAGATTACACTGGTACATTTTGTTTGCTCCATTTAAGTCAGAAATATGCTTATTATTTGTGCATAACAGCATGCCCATTTTTTGCTACAACAATGGCAGAATGAAGGTTTGTTCTGTATTCAGTTAATGGACATGCGATATCTCCTTCACTGTTAGTACTTGTAGTTCTAGAGCCTTCTTCCTATGTTTAAACAAAACGATAGTTCTGGACTCCTAGAAATATCTGTTCAGCTAAATTTACCAGATTTTGGCCAACGAAGCACCTGTACTGTATGTCTCATGAATTAGTTTAGCTGGGTACCAAAACGTAACATACATTGAACTTCCTATATTATGTCTTCAAATTAACTGGATAGCTATCCTATGTTTGCCAAGTTAACTGGATAGGTATCTCTACATTTCTCGTGCATTTAATTAAAATATCCTTATACGGTGACATAATTTGGGATGCTAGTTTTTATGCTTCCCAGACAGGCAGGATCCTCACTGTACTTTATGTGAATTGGTGGGCTAATGCTTTTGTCTTGGACCTAGAACCTGTTATTTTGCCATTCGTAGTGCTGCTTCTTTTGGTTGTTTTATGCACCTATTTATTGCACGATGGAGGATACTACATATGTTATATTGTTTTATTTGATGACATGACTGATTAGCCTCATAGAGATTAGACTAAGTGAACAAAGCTTCCCTGCAGAATGTGACATTCGATCATGCCTGAACACACTTCAATTTCTGAACAAGAAAAGAGAGGCACTAAACATTGTAAGTTTCCTGATTGACTGATTCTATTGTTTAATTTGATATGGTGTCCATTTCTCATTGATATGTGCAATCGAGCAGTCAGGGTTTGAGTCACAAGTCATTGGACGGAAGGACATGTCAAAAAGCATCTTTGATGTTTGGAAACAGGTCTGATGTTTTCTTACTTTAATGCCTGCTCCTGTATCTCGTTTATTTTATTTGTTGCGGATGCCATCATTGGCAATCGATAAACGTATCTTTGTGCTGAAAATGAGTGCAAAGCATGCATAAGTTTATAAGGCAATCCATGTAACGGATTGCTGCTAGCAATTCACAAAATAATTTCATTCATTTTTTTATTTTTTCATTATAGTAAGTTTGCTTCTCAGGTTCTTCAAAAGAAAAAACCCAAGCGGGCAGAAATGGCTGATAGTCATGTGAGTGGAGACAAGGACATCGGTTCTCTGTTCTCACTCATATCTAACCGGTAAAATTTATTTTTATCTACTCCAAACTTTGTTTCTACAGGAACTTGCTTCAGTTTCTTATTATGTAATATTGTCTTTGCAGTGGTGACTATGATGTTACTATGGATGGGATTCACGAAAACCTCTTAAGACTCTCTTACCATGACCCAATGTTGCAGAAGACGGTATTAATTCTAGCTAATCATATATTGCATTTGAATTTTTTACCCTTCATGTGCCGACACTTCAAATTAAAGTTGAGGCTAGGCTGGAGCCTTAATTTGTGGACCTTTTGCACCCACCACTGTGCCTTCTCAGGGAGAGTTCATTGATTTCTTACTTTTGTAATATATTTGCGAACTTAATGTAACTCAAACCACCTTACAGGTGAAATGCCTTGATGTACTTGGAGTTTCTGATTCTTTGACGCAATATGTTTATCGAACACAGCATATGTCAATCCAAGGTACTATGTGACTGTTCATTACCTTCTTTTTTTAGAAATATTAGACTAACTTAAATAGTTTATCTCTATACTTCAGCATATCAACCTTCTATTGCTATCACTATAAGCCGTATGGTTGCTCAAGTTGAGAAGCCAAATATTGAGTGGCCAAAAGCTTTGCAAAGGTACTTTTTACACATTTATAGCTAATAGCTATACGTTCCGGGTTAATGTGGATATGTCTTTAGGTGCCGAGCAGTGCTTTTGGAAAAGAAGGATACATTGAAGACCTGGCAAAATCGAATGTCACCGCTCATTTCAAGGCACCTGTCTGTGGAATCTTTTGTTGAAGACATTGCTTCCCCCTTTTTACATATTCTTTCCCCATTGAGTTTGAGACCTGTAAGTTCTCACTCAGCTTACTGTGTTTTTCCAATGCTCGGTTTTCAAACATCCCTTTAGGCTTGGCACACAGTAATTTGTCCTCAATTTCATATTTCTTTGTAAGACCAATAATTACAAGCAAGGATTGAATGACAAAGCTATCTTTACACTGCCCTTACCCAAAATATTCTACAATTTACCCAAAAGTGAAATTTGTTTGAATTGGTGTAGAATATGTGTATTGGGCTACTGTTGGACTTGGAATATGCGGAGGGTTAGGTGTTGGAGTCAAACACATGTAACCTTGGTCTCTTATAGAATGGCACCATGTGGTAGCCAAAATAGACTAGACGAAGGTGGTAGGCTAGACACAAGATCACGGCGGAGATGGTCTGGGCGCCCGTGGCAGGGCTGACTGACCGGCCGTGGTCTGATGGTCGAGATGCGCCTGCTGGACTCGGTAGGCTTGTTGTTGATTGTACTATGTTGATTTAGTACATGGGAAGGAGGCTCGTGGTCTAATCCTGGAGTGTATGTGAAGTACTGGCTGTTAGGATATGATAGCATCCTTGACTGCTTTTAGGGGCATCAAGGACTGGCAGTTAGCAGCATCTTAGACTAGCATATTCGTGACTGGCTAGCAGCTATATATCTATATCCCCAACCCTCGGGTTGATAATGGCATTGTGTGAGAAATAAACCAGAAAATTGCCCCAACTCCTAGTGTCATCCTCTCCCTCGATGAGAGCAAAATTTCAGCAACTAACACATTCAACCCGTTAAGAAATCTCGTCTCCCCTCTACTTCCTGCAATGGTCAAATTGCACATAATTCTAACAAAAAATGGAATTAATGCATCAACCGAACTACGTAAACAACATTTATCAAGCAAGAAAGAACTCCTGGGGGGCTCTATGTCAAGTTTACTACTCTGGAACATTTGGATTTACATGGCATTTTTTCGATTCATTCCATTGATAGCAAAAAGAGTTTAGTACAAGCCTGGAGGGGGCACACCCAAGATTACAACCCGCTTCCTAAAAGTCAGGCTGCCAGCAGCAAAACCGCAAGTCACGCTCCCGCCGCTTCCCACAATCTGGCCTCTACCTGTGATTGTGTCAAGTACACCAGCGATGTTGGGTTGCACCCTAAATGTTGACATGGCATTACGATTTTTTATTTGTTTTATATGTTTCCAACCGTGTTAGGTTTCTAACAGCACATAATCTATTCAGGTGGCACTGAATTTGCAGTCAGAGAGGGCAAAAAATGAACTCGTGCAGCTAGTTGATACTATGGTTGCTTACTCGGTTACATACAGAAACACGAAGTTTGAACCTCAAGAAAGGGCGAATGGATCTATTGTGCCAACTGATATTCCTTCACTCTCTCTTGACCCTCCAATCAGTGATATCATAAGCTTTAAGGTCCTTTTCCAGTCTTTTTATTGGTTTATTTTACATTTCTTCTCTTTTCTCACTGCTTGACAAAGCTGTTGATTTCAGGGCTACCAATCCGAGCACATTGGTCTCTCTTTGGCCGTGAAACAGGTCTTGGTGCACGAGGTTAGTAGTTCTGACATCTATGTGTCCAACCCTTTAGTTCTATATCTTGCTTGTACTCATGTAGCTTCTTTGATCTGTGAAACCAAATATTGATAGTATTATGTTTTGATGCAACACTTTCAGCTTACAAGCTGTTGTTCATAATTTCCGGGAACTAGAATGAACCTGTATACATTTTTTTTAGGGAAAAACCTGCATACATGAACTGGCCAGACCATATTGTGTTGCTATACATTACTCGAAAAACTGATTCCAAACATATGCCATTGATTTAGTATATCATCTGCAGTGAAATCCATGGAAAAGCCTACTTCGAATACTCATCCTCTGCACAGCACCTATTTTGATTGTGTTCAGATCCATGACTTGCTTTCTTTTGGGGGAATGAACTTGGGGACTTCAGTATCTGTTATATAATTTAGAAAAACCCATTTTGGAACCCTAACCTATATTTGGTCCGACTTAAACTCTGGATTTGGATGTTTGGCGTCACTCGAACCTCGATTCATAGGATTTGCTCAGGATTTCTATAGGATTGATCCTCTTGATTTTTTTTTGGAACTAATCCTACAGAAAGCCTGTAGGAACTTTGTAGTGCAGTTTTGAAGGAAAATTTGCATGAAATCAGACCTCATGGAAAAACTCCTATGCTGCAATCAAACATCCCATAGGATTCACTTGGGCAGAGCATTCCAATCCTTTGCATATCCTATTCCTTTGGTTTTCCTATCCTATGAATCAAAGGAGGCCTAAATCCAAAACTTTCTAAAATCATTTAAAATGAACCCTAGATTGGTTTTGAGAAGTGGCTTTATATTTCAAGACTTTCAGAAAATATGAACAAAATCATGCACGTGAGAATGGTACCAAATGATGACCCCGCAGAATTCATAAAAAAATGTCTATTTATGTCATGTACAAAAATGGCACGACAAAGCCATTTATCTTTTGTATTTTTATGCAACACATATGATCATATTAGTTTATGATGTTTTTTTCTGGTTCTTACTTTATAGCATTCTCCACACCCATGGGCTGTTTTAGATTTTTTTTAGAAAGTCAGGGATGAAATCACCCTTCAAACCAGGTTATTTAGGGTGGTTTCACAAAGTTTGTGAAAAATAAAAAATCGTGCATGCAGGGGAGCCTATGGATGTACAAAAGGACTGCTATTTTG
>JAUUTY010001102.1:0-96028 GCA_030979885.1 Lolium multiflorum
AATCCTCCAGGTACTCTCCTTACAGCGCTAATTGCTGATGGCAGACTGACTTCCTGTTGGTTCCGGTGCTGTAGCTAGGACTGGTGAAAAGAGTTTCACGCCCCTTGCAGTAGCGCCTGTGTTGGACGTGCCCTAATGTTTTCCTGCTAAAAGTTGCAATCTTTTAAGCACTTGGGTACGGTATTTCCCCACCAGCCTGGATGCAGGCCGCCAAACGCGTCTTAACCAATGTTTAAAATAGCGTGTTAAATGAATTAGCGGCAGCCTCCTTCAAACGATATGAACGCTATATCGTGGTAATAGTGTGGTATATTTTAAATAGCATTTTCAAAATAATACTAAATATAGCCTAAAATTAGTTGTCTCAAGTTTGTTAAAATATGGATGCATCAAGACACTAAAACATGTCTAGATACATTCATATTTAAAAAAATTTGGGACAACTAAATTTTCAAAATAATACTAAATATAGCCTAAAAATAAATAATTTTACTAGAACGAATAGATATATATAGTCCAAAAGTGACTGAATCATACATACATAACCACATATAGAAATAGATCTCAAGTATTTTAGAAGGCTAACATCAACATTTCACAAGGCAACAACATAGTATAAATTATTTATTAAAACATATTAGCATGAGCGATATTATCTTCTGACTTAGAAGTGGAACCAACAGATTGTAGTTCATCACCACGAAAAAGTGAAAGCAACTTGCCTGAAAAAAATAGCGCGCTAACACTATGAAGTAGGGCGATATAGCATGCTGTTTCGCAAATAGCGCCACAGCGTGCAAAATTACTAAGCGTGGACCCTCTAGATATGCTATAGCGCGCTTTTAGCGGAGAAATAGTTAACTGGGCTTCATTGAGGCCCTGGTTTGACAAAGCAGCCTGAGTACGTATCTAAAAAAAATATCAGCCTGAGGACGCATGCTTGTAAAAATGAGAGAGCAGACTACAATTACTTCAGTCCCGAACCCTCTCTCTCCCACCCACTTCACCTCTTTTACACTAATGACTGCCATGAACGGCTCGCCTCCTCCCTCCACCGGCAGCTGCCTGGCGGTAACGGCCGCCGACACAGATGAACATCACCGATATTTCCTGAACTCAGCCGATTTGATCCACCGCATCCTCCAGCAGCTTGATGGACGTCCAGTCTCTTCTATCCAGATCGTGACTAGAGAAGGATCTACGAGTACATCCGTTTCTTACCCTTTGGCAGCGTCGGTTCCATCTCTCGCGGTACTTTCTTCTCCGCTGGAAGCACCATCTGGCTCGGCACTGATTTCCCTGGCGGCGGCAGCTTCTCCGGTGCGCCAAACCCCAACGGCGGTCTTCTCGGTGGTGATCGTCTCCAGCGTATCGATAATTTCACGATATTTCCATGCTTGTTTTTATGACAATACTTGTGTTTGGCACTTTTGCCAATGATGTTTTTATCATTCCGGAACTAACCTATTAACAAGTCTTTGATTTGAGTTCACGACTTTTACCGCTGTTTTTGGTTCGAGAAAGGCTGTTGGGCAATATTCACAGGTGCTGGGACCGTGGCATAAAGATCTTATTTTCCCAGGGCTCCAGGCTTCCCCGAAGGGGAGACGGAGAGAGCGAGCCCCAGGCCACACAGGCCGCGCGGGCGGGCCCACAGCCGCCACCGGCCTATGAGGAGCGCCCTGGGTGCCCCCTCTGACCGCCTCTTCGCCTGTTAACCCCTCGACCTAAAAACACCGTACCCATGTGAAACTCGGAAAGACTCCGGGGGCGCCGCCGCCAGCCGCGAAACTCAATTCGGGAGGACGTGTACGGCTGTCCGGCACCTGCGGGACGGGAAGTGCCCCAGGGCTCCCATCCATCACGCACTCGCCTCATCATGCTCAGTGAGTGGTTCCCCATGGACTACGGGTTCTAGCTGTAGCTAGTTGGTATTCTCTCCCCCATGTGCTTCAATACAATGATCTCATGAGCTGCCTTACATGAGATCCATCTGATGTAATCGGTGTTGTGTTTGTTGGGATCAGATGGATGATACATTGCAGGTCCAGTCTGTCTATAAAGTTTGTGAAGTTATTGTTGTTGCAATCTTGTTATGCTTAATGCTTGTCACTAGGGCCCGAGTGGCATGATCTTAGATTTGAGCTCTATAATTATTGCTTAGATTGTATCTACAAGTTGTATGCACATGTCACTGTCCGGAACCAAAGGCCCCGAAGTGACAGAAATCGGGACAACCGGAGGGGATGGCGGTGATGTGAGGGACACATGTTTTCACGGAGTGTTAATGCTTTGCTCCGGTGCTCTATTAAAGGAGTACCTTAATATCCAGTAGATTCCCTTGAGGCCCGGCTGCCACCGGCTGGTAGGACAATAGATGTTGTGCAAGTTTCTCATTGCGAGCACGTACGACTAAATATGGAAAACATGCCTACATGATTAATGAATTGATGTTCTTTCTTAATGCCTTATCAATCCTATCAATTGCCCAACTGTAATTTGTTCACCCAACACTTGTTATTGGAGAGTTGCCACTAGTGTAGATAGCTGGGAACCCCGGTCCATCTTTCATCATCATATACTCGTTCTACATGTCAACTATTTTCTGGTACCATTGCTCTCATATTACTACTACTGCTGTTGTGTTACTGTTACTATTGCTCTCATATCACTGCTACTTTCACATCACCCCTGTTGCTAGTGCTTTTCCAGGTGCAGCTGAATTGACAACTCAGTTGTTAAGGCTTATAAGTATTCTTTACCTCCCCTTGTGTCGAATCAATATTTGGGTTTTACTTCCCTCGAAGACTGTTGCGATCCCCTATACTTGTGGGTCATCAAGACTATTTTCTGGCGCCGTTGCCGGGGAGGCATAGCTCTACTCATAAGTTCACCTGGGGAGTACACTCTACCTCTCTCTCTGCTTTTATTTTATTTTGTCTTGCTAGTTTATTTCTGTCTAGTTTTATTTGTGCTTAGTTTATTTCTGTCTAGTATTATTTTGCCTAGTTTACTTTTGCTTAGTTTCTATTTGTCTTGTTTTATTTTCCTCATATACCCAAAAATCCATAAAAATTTGAAAAACCTAAAAATTAAAAACTGCTATTATGGGAGAACCTACACCTACTTGGAGCTTATAGAATGTTATAATAATTATAGAGAATCAAGAACTGGTAAAATAATGAGTGCTATGATAGAGAAATTAAATACAATTGCTAGAATCTTGCTTAGACGCCATGATATAAACTGTTGCTCTCAACAGGATACTAAACATCTTAAATTTCAATGTGGCTTTAGTGAGGAATTTTTAATTAAGAACTATAATCGGAATTGCTATATTCATTATGGGTTCGAAGAGGTAGAACAATTTGTCTTATTTATGGGAGCCTCCGAGATAGAATCCTTCATGGTTGAGAATTATGAAACTTGTGCTATTTGTAAGGACCTTAAAGATTATGTCTCTACTATCCTTAATTCTTGCATAGAATGCTACAGTAGGAATCCTTATATCCTTGATTATAAAAAGAGAGACTCATTAATGCACAAGAATGCACTCACAATTTGCAGGAACCTGTGGAAGAAGAAATTGATGAACCTGAAAGCTCATTGGATGAAAAAGAGGAGGAAATTGATGAACCTAAAAGCTCATTGGATGAAAAAGAAGAGGAGAGCGACGAACAAAAGGAGGAAGAATGGATTAGCTACCCATGTCAACCTTCTAATGAGAGTAACTCTTTATCTCTTACACTATTTGATTGTCCTCCATGCTTACCGGAAGAGGTTGAATGTTATGTTCCTGTGGATTCTCTTGAAATAGTACCTGTAAATGTATACTTGTGATAATAATAATTATGCTAACATTATATATGATAATCCATACTGCTGATAAATCTTATGATAATGCTTTGTTTATGCCTGATGTCGAAATGCATGGTACTAAAGAATTTTGCTTAGCAAATGTTTATGATAAAGCTCTAGATGATGGTCCTATGTTACTTGATAATATTAATTGTACTACTAATGAAAATGGGATTGGAGAGTTCTTGACTTATTCTATGAGTCCCATATCTATTGAGATTGATCACCTACCTTGTTATATTATTAATAAAAGTAAGTTTGAAAGTTTTAATTCCACTATTCTTGAACTTGATAAAAATTATGTGTTTGGAAATCATGAAAAGTATGCTGCATGTGATAGTTATATTGTTGAGTTTGTTCATGAAGCTACTGAAAATTATTATGAGAGAGGAAAATATGGTTGTAGAAATTTGCATGGTACTAAAACACCTCTCTATATGCTTAAAATTTTGAAGTTACACTTGTTTTATCTTCCTATGCTTGTTACTTTGCTTTTCATGAACTTGTTTATTTACAAGATTCCTATGCATAGGAAGCATGTTAGACTTAAATAGTGTTTTGAATTTGCTTCTTGATGCTCTCTTTTGCTTCAACTCTTATTTCTTGCGAGTGCATCATTAAAACTGCTGAGCCCATCTTAATGGCTATAAAGAAAGAACTTCTTGGGAGATAACCCATGTGTTATTTTGCTACAGTATTTTGTTTTATATTTGTGTCTTGAAGTTGTTTACTACTGTAGCAACCTCTCCTTATCTTAGTTTTGTGTTTGGTTGTGCCAAGTGAAGCCTCTAATCGAAGGTTGATACTAGATTTGGATTCCTGCGCAGAAACAGATTTCTATCTGTCACGAATCTGGGCAAATTTCTCTGTAGGAAACTCAAAAAAAATCTGCCAATTTACGTGCGTGATCCTCAGATATGTACGCAACTTTCATTAGTTTTGAGTTTTCTTATTTGAGCAACGGAAGTACCTCGTTAAAAATTCGTGTTTACTGGCTGTTCTGTTTTGACAGATTCTGTCTCTGTTTTTTGCATTGTCTCTTGTGGACTTTATGTGAGGCTTTCTAGACGTGGAGAGCTGTAGCTAATGTTTTATTGAGTTCTTGCAATGTGTCACTACAGGACCAAAGTGGATTAAAGTTTTTTGAGTACTAACCCCTCTAATGAAGTTTATGAGAAGTTTGGTGTAGAAGTTTTCAAGGGTCAAGAGAGGATGATATATGATCAAGAAAAGTGAAAAGTCTAAGCTTGGGATGCCCCGGTGGTTCATCCCTGTATATTTCAAGAAGACTCAAGCGTCTAAGCTGGGGATGCGCAAGGCATCCCCTTCTTCATCAACTTATCGTTCCTCCCCTGAAACTATATTTTTATTCAGTCACATCATATGTGCTTTACTTGGAGCGTCTGTGTGTTTATTTTTCGTTTTGTTTATGTTTGAATAAATTCGGATCCTAGCAATCCATGTTTGGGAGAGAGACACGCTCCGCTTTTTCATATGAACACTTGTTCTTCGTTTTACTTTTAATGTTCAATGAATAAAAGTTGGAAGCTACAATATTTATCTTTATTTGGTTGGGAAAAGAAAATGCCTCATATGTCTTGGATAATTTGATACTTGGCAATTGTTTTGAGCTCTCAAGTAGATCATAAGTTTTTGCATGTAGTTTAAACCTATTAGTGGAGAACTACCGTAAAGCTTGTTAAAATTGGTTTGCATAATTGATCTCTCTTAAGGTCTAGATATTTTCTGGTAAAAGTGTTTGAGCAACAAGGAAGACAGTGTAGAGTATTATAATGCTTGCGATATGTTCTTATGTAAGTTTTGTGTACCGGTTCATACTTGTGTTTGCTTCAAACAACCTTGCTAGCCTAAGCCTTGTATCGAGAGGGAACTTCTCATGCATCCAAAATCCTTGAGCCAACCTATGCCATTTGTGTCCACCATATCTACCTACTATGTGGTATTTCCGCCATTTCAAAGTAAATTGCTTGAGTGCTACCTTTAAATAATTCAAAATGCTTCTCAATTTGTGTTAATGTTTCATAGCTCATGAGGAAGTATGTGGTGTTTAGCTTTCAACCTTGTCTACTTTTGACGGACTCTCATATGGACTAGTGGCACATCCGCTTATCCAATAATTTTGCAAAAAGAGCTGGCAATGGGATTCCCAGTCCCAAATTAATTAACTTAAATAGACACTCCTCCATGGTTTGTGATTGTTGGACGGCACCCGAAGGATTCGGTTAGCCATGGCTTGTGTAAGCAAAGGTTGGGAGGAGTGTCATCATCATAATAAAACTTAAATAAAAAGGCACTCCTTCATGGTATGTGATTGTTGGCGGCACCCGAGATCGGTTAGCCATGGTTTGTGAAAGAAAGGTTGGAAGGAGTGCCAACCAAAAATAAATAAAATGGGAGCCGCTCTTGTGAGTCCGGTTGATGAGGTAGTTAGTGTACCCATTACCATTCGTTGACAACAACAAACACCTCTCAAAATTTTACTTTTATGCTCTCTTTATGTTTTCAAAACCAAAGCTCTAGCACAAATATAGCAATCGATGCTTTCCTCTTTGAAGGGCCATTCTTTTACTTTATGTTGAGTCAGTTTACCTACTTCCTTCCATCTTAGAAGCAAACACTTGTGTCAACTGTGCATTGATTCTTACATACTTGCATATTTGCATTCATCATATTACTCTATGTTGACAATATCCATGAGATATACATGTTGAAAGTTGAAAGCAACCGCTGAAACTTATATCCTCCTTTGTGTTGCTTCGATGCCTTTACTATGAACTTATTGCTTTATGAGTTAACTCTTGTGCAAAACTTTTGATGCTTGTCTTGAAAGTACTCTCCATGAAAAGTTTTGCTATATGTTATCTACTTGTTAGCAACTATAGATCATTGCCTTGAGTCACTTCATTCATTTCATATGCTTTGTAATAGTATGATCAAGGTTATGTAAGTAGCATGTCACTTAGAAATTATCTTTGTTGTCGTTTTACACCTCGGAATGACGAGACTAAGCAGGGGATCGATACGTCTCCAACGTGTCGATAATTTCCTGATGTTCCATGCTTGTTTATAACCTACATGTTTTGCTTGCACTTTATGATGTTTTTCGTTTGGAACTAACCTATTAACAAGATGCCACGGTGCCGGTTCCGGTCTGCTGTTTTTGGTTCCAGAAAGGCTGTTCGGGCAATATTCTCGGAATTGGACGAAATCAACGCCAAAGATCTTATTTTCCAGGAGGCTCCAGGCACGAAGGGGACGGAGAGGAAGCCCAGGAACCGGCACAGGCAGCGCGGGCGGGCCCGGCGCGCCGGCCTATGAGGGCGCCTGGGTGCCCCTCACGCCGCCTCTTCGCCTATTTAACCCTTTGACCTAAACAGTACCATGGCGAAACTCCAGAAAGACTCCGGGCGCCGCCGTCGCGAAACTCAATTCGGGACGAAGTCTGTCCGGCACCTCTGCCAAGACGGGGAAGTGCCCCCGGAAGCCATCTCCATCAACGCCATCGCCTCCATCATGCTCCGTGAGTAGTTCCCCATGGACTACGGGTTCTAGCTGTAGCTAGTTGGTATTCTCTCCCCATGTACTTCAATACAATGATCTCATGAGCTGCCTTACATGATTGAGATCCATCTGATGTAATCGGTGTTGTGTTTGTTGGGATCCGATGGATGATACATTATGATTAGTCTATCTATAAAGTTTGTGAAGTTATTGTTGCTGCAATCTTGTTATGCTTAATGCTTGTCACTAGGGCCCGAGTGGCATGATCTTAGATTTGAGCTCTATAATTATTGCTTAGATTGTATCTACAAGTTGTATGCACATGTCACTGTCCGGAACCAAAGGCCCCGAAGTGACAGAAATCGGGACAACCGGAGGGGATGGCGGTGATGTGAGGGACACATGTTTTCACGGAGTGTTAATGCTTTGCTCCGGTGCTCTATTAAAAGGAGTACCTTAATATCCAGTAGTTTCCCTTGAGGCCCGGCTGCCACCGGCTGGTAGGACAATAGATGTTGTGCAAGTTTCTCATTGCGAGCACGTACGACTAAATATGGAAAACATGCCTACATGATTAATGAATTGATGTTCTTTCTTAATGCCTTATCAATCCTATCAATTGCCCAACTGTAATTTGTTCACCCAACACTTGTTATTGGAGAGTTGCCACTAGTGTAGATAGCTGGGAACCCCGGTCCATCTTTCATCATCATATACTCGTTCTACATGTCAACTATTTTCTGGTGCCATTGCTCTCATATTACTACTACTGCTGCTGTGTTACTGTTACTATTGCTCTCATATCACTGCTACTTTCACATCACCCCTGTTGCTAGTGCTTTTCCAGGTGCAGCTGAATTGACAACTCAGTTGTTAAGGCTTATAAGTATTCTTTCCCTCCCCTGTTTCCCTCGGCGGCAACAGCTTCTCCGGCTGCCGACCCCAACCCCCGCGGCACGGTCTTCTCCGGTGGCGGCACCACCAAAAGTGGCTGTAAGTTGTCCTGAACTCACTAGGATGCAGGTGTAAGTAGTCAATGATAGTTGGGGTTTTAAACAAGTTCTTTTTTCTTTAATGATGGGAAACTAGTATTCTTCTGCAAATGTTTTTTTAATGACGGGAAACAGTAGATGTTAAGTACTAGTTCTGGCAAAAAAAGATGTTAAGTAATAGTATCCATCACAGAGCAGGGTTTGGCAGTCTGAACATACAAATATATGCTCCATGTTACCTGTTTCAGAAAGTCTGAAAGCTTGCTCAGTACCTGTAAAATCAAATTGTCTTGCTGCTGCTAGATTTTGTGCAAACTAATTAAAGAGATAGCTAGATGCATTTTCTCCATGTATGTTACGTTCTGATTTATATGCTGTTGATTGATATATACCGTGCTTAACTAGATGCAGAAGCAAACTCGCTCCAACGTCAATGAGCAACTACGTCTTAGGACTGTCGATTGTACATGTCCTCTGCACCGCCCCGAGTTCAGAATTCAAAGAAATTCACTAGCCAAAAAGCCAAAGGTGACGGGCAGGCGTGATGCAGCAATTCAACGTTGTATATTAAAAGGGCGAGGGAAAGGCCGCCCTAAACGGGTTGGTCACTCGGCGGACCCTCCTCAGCCCTCGCGCTTCTATGTGCAACTGGATGGCAACGATGACATGTATATGTTGGTCATCCCCAGAGAATTCAAGCAATGTCTGAAAGGGATTCTTCCCAGGCCTATCAAGCTCAAGACCAGCGTAGGCTGCGCCTGGTATGTGCACATCGATGAGTACCAGGGTGAACTGGTCTTGAAGGATGGTTGGTTCGGGTTTGCAGAGGCGCATGAACTGCAGCTCGATGACATTCTCGTCTTCGAGGTGAAAGACACTTCCTTGATGAATGTGTTGATCTACGACTGTAACACCTCCACCCAGAGGATAATATTTTGTGCTGATCACCCTTAGTTGCATGCATGATCTGCAGTGCTTTTAGGAAGAGGGGATCAGAAACACCTCAATATTTTATTGAATTAACTAGATGCTGCTTTTGGACCTGGGGTAGTGCCCTGCTGATGTTCATGCTGAACTTGGTTTTTGTATTAAGCTGAACTGGGGATCAGATACACTGTGATGAGACTTTGTTAATTAGCTAATATAGTATATGTTAGACATGTTTTATTTTACTTTAATTTACTGTGATATGCTGCGGTAGTTTCAATGTGCGGTCTGATGATTTGTATTATACCTAGCTACATGGAGCTCAACATTTTGAAATATTCATAGATTTGTAAGTGTAAATGTGATATATCCCATATGTAGTCAATGCTATCTTGTACGAACTTGTAAAATCTCAGGGAAAAATACATTTTATTTTAGGAAGTGTAAAAGTGACCAATTTTTTTGATCTGATTGTAGCGAACACAAGTGCAGATGGTCAAACCCCCAAAACTTCTCATATTCATTGTTACATGGTCGAGATATAAAGGTATTTTACGCACTGGTTTAATACTCAACTGCTTACATCCATGTTTGTTTGCAGTTTTTTTTGACACCTCTTAATGCTCCCTCCGATCCATATTTTTTTTAGATACACAGTACAAACACAGACGCTCTCATATAGATGTATCTAGACACATATTAGTTGTAGAGACATCCATTTTATCATCAAGTAATGAGGATCAGATGGAGTATCGTTTTCATTTTACCAAAAGAAACGGATATACTGTATAGTACAACGTAGTCTGAGGCCCTTAGCTCTGAATGCAATTTCTGTGTGCACACTGATCGGATCATAACCCACACGACCTGTCTCACTGGTATGTAGGTCCGGGCCCCACCAGATACTGATAAAGCCCAGTGACCCGCCGGGTGAAGTTTTGTGTGTGGATTCCTGCGTACCTGGCTTCGTTCCTCCTAGACACGCGCATTTTTTTTGACCGGGGGACACGCGCATTTATTCCCTTGCTGATGTATCATTCTCAGTTTCTCACAGCCCCCTCATGTTCAGATCTCCCCAGATCCCTCGCCGTCCATCTCCCCTGAGTCCTCTCCCTACACCACCGGCGTCCACCACCGCTCGGACTACGCGGCTTGGACTCCGTCCTCTACGGATGCGGCGACGTCGCACCTAAAAACTCCACTAAGGCGGCGCGGCATCCCCGATTCTCTCGGTCCATGGCTGCAATGGCGGTATGTTTCCCCCGAATCACTAGGGTTGCCGGTCACATCTTTATTATATCTAAGCTGTATTGCCGGTTGCTTAGCATTGTTTGATATAGACTATTTCTCTCATCCAGTGTATATATTAATCCTCTGGTAAAGACTCGGGCTACACATGCACGCATGCTAGCTAGGTTGGGACTGGATCTAATGTGTGCAATAATAATCGTTCAAATATGATATTGGTCAATCCACGGCCGATAATCACATATGAGGACACCGAGCATGCATGTCTGGCTTATGGACTCTTTAGGCCGACGCTGATTTTTTTTTGTTTGCTTGGTCGATCTGTACTGGCGGATGATGAACTGCAGATGCATTACTCTGATGCTAGACATAGCCAGCAAGCATGCATGGCTCATGCTAGCTTGATTTCTATTCTCATAGCTACTATTTATATCGATTTGGCTTCTGCGATACAATGATACACTATGCTGAATAATTTGATGATACAAGGTTGTACATATCAGCCTAGCTAGATTCAGAAGCTTATTGTTCAGACTGTGTGTTCGATAAGAACAATGATCCGCTGACTTTGCTAGGTGCCTTTGATTATGCATTTGCTTGGAATTACGGTCAGAAGCTAGAGGCATTATCTAATTGAGGCCTCTTTTTTGCAGTGTTCAAACAAGAAGCTCAAGCTTGGAGAGAGCTTATCATGGAAGGAGACATCTGTAGAGCCAGCCCCAGTGTGCAAGGTGTTTAGGCGCATCGATGAGGAGAATACCCCTGACAGCTTCTGCAAGGTACTATGTACATCGGAGTTAGAGGTGATTACCATCCCCAGTCGTGTTCTACCCTGGTTTTACGGTGGGTGTCCAGAGTCCATCAACCTGAAGATGTCCACTGCATGCACCTGGATTGTGGACCTGAAGCAACAAGATGGCAATGTTTTAATGGACGCAGGATGGCCAGAGTTTGTCAAAGCACATGACTTGAAGGTAGGATACCTCCTGACCTTCAAGAAGATTGACACCAAATCATTGCAGGTGCTCATATTTGGTTACAATTGCTGTGAGAAGGTTATATGGTGTTCAGGTTATCACCCATCGCTGGGGCAACAAAATGAATCACAGCTGTATTAAGTTGTCTTACAAATGTTCTGTAGTATAATGATGATGTATTGTGGTGAACATGATGGTACCATTACTGGATTGTGGTCACATGTGGGGGTGTTGATATGTATAAGTGGATTGCCTAGCCCTTTCCATTAGTTCGGACTTTTGGTTGCGTTGGCTTGTGTATGAAGCTTGGCATGGTATCAGAGCCCAGGGTCTCGAGTTCGAGACCTGGCTTTCGTAATTTATCCTAAAAATTGGTGCTGCCCTCTACGGGTGCTTCTATTCTTGTAGACAGTGTTGGGCCTCCAAGAGCAGAGGTTTGTAGAACAGCAGCAAGTTTCCCTTAAGTGGATTACCCAAGGTTTATCAAACTCAGGGAGGAAGAGGTCAAAGATATCCCTCTCATGCAACCCTGCAACCACAAAGCAAGAAGTCTCTTGTGTCCCCAACACACCTAATAGGTGCACTAGTTCGACGAAGAGATAGTGAAATACAAGTGGTATGAATGAATATGAGCAGTGATACGGCGCCAGAAAAATAGCTCGCGGCGTGATTGATAGTAGTAATATTAGGGAGTAAATATGCATTAACGTAGCAATGAGGTAATTCATAAGTAACAAGCAGTGATAGCAGTATTTAGGAACAAGGCCTAGGGATTAGACTTTCACTAGTGGACACTCTCAACATTGATCACATAACAGAATAGATAAATGCATACTCTACACTCTTGTTGGATGATGAACACATTGCGTAGGATTACACGAACCCTCAATGCCGGAGTTAACAAGCTCCACAATTCAATGTTCATATTTAAATAACCTTAGAGTGCATGAAAGATCGACATGACTAAACCAAGTACTAACATAGCATGCACACTGTCACCTTCACGCCAGTTAGGAGGAATAGATCACATCAATACCATCATAGTAATAGTTAACTTCATAATCTACAAGAGATCATAATCATAGCCTACGCCAAGTACTAACACGAGTGCACACACTGTCACCATTACACACGTGCAGGAGGAATAAAACTACTTTAATAACATCACTAGAGTAGCACATAGATAAATTGTGATACAAAACATATTGCAATCATAAAGAGATATAAATAAGCACTTCACTACGCCATTCATAACAGTGAATAAGTATTATGTGAAATATAGCCTAAGAGACCCACACGGTGCACACACTGTCACCTTTACACACGTGGGACAAGGAGTCTCCGGAGATCACATAAGTAAAACTCACTTGACTAGCACAATGACATCTAGATTACAAGCATCATCATATGAATCTCAATCATGTAAGGCAGCTCATGAGATTATTGTATTGAAGCACATAGGAGAGAGATGAACCACATAGCTACCGGTACAGCCCCGAGCCTCGATGGAGAACTACTCCCTCCTCATGGGAGCAACAGCGGTGATGAAGATGGCGGTGGAGATGGCAGCGGTGTCGATGGAGAAGCCTTTCGGGGGCACTTCCCGCTCGGCGGCGTGCCGGAACAGAGACTCCTGTCCCCCAGATCTTGGCTTCGCGATGGCGGCGGCTCTGGAAGGTTTCGCGTACCGTGGCTTCTTCCGTAAGGGTTTTCGATGCAGGGGCTTTATATAGGCGAAAGGGCAGCGTCAGAAGGTCGAAGGGGCGACGACACCATAGGGTGGCGCGGCCCGGGCCTGGCCGCGCCTATCATCTGGGGCCCACAGGCCCCTCCTCTGGCGACTCTCGGGTGTTGGATGCTGGGGCAAAATAGGGGGCGTTGATTTCGTCCAATTCCGAGAATATTTCGTTACTAGGATTTCTGAAACCAAAAACAGTAGAAAACAGCAACTGGCTCTTCGGCATCTTGTTAATAGGTTAGTGCCGGAAAATGCGTAAATACGACATATAATGTGCATAAAACATGTAGGTATCATCAATAAAGTAGCATGGAACATAAGAAATTATCGATACGTTGAGACGTATCGGCATCCCCAAGCTTAGTTCTGCTCGTCCCGAGCAGGTAAAACGATAACAAAGATAATTTCTGAAGTGACATGCCATCATAAACTTGATCATACTATTTGTAAACATATGTAATGAATGCAGCGATCAAAACAATGGTAATGACATGAGTAAACAACTGAATCATAAAGCAATGACTTTTCATGAATAGCACTTTCAAGACAGGCATCAATAAGTCTTGCATAAGAGTTAACTCATAAAGCAATAATTTAAAGTATAGACATTGAAGCAACACAATGGAAGATTAAGTTTCAGCGGTTGCTTTCAACTTGTAACATGTATATCTCATGGATAATTGTCAACATAGAGTAATATAACAAATGCAATAAGCAAGTATGTAAGAATCAATGCACAGTTCACACAAGTGTTTGCTTCTTGGGATGGAGAGAAATAGGTGAACTGACTCAACATAAAGGTAAAAGAATGGTCCTTCAAAGAGGAAAGCATCGATTGCTATATTTGTGCTAGAGATTTTATTTTGAAAACATAAAGAGAGCATAAAAATAAAGTTTTGAGAGGTGTTTGTTGTTGTCAACGAATGGTAGCGGGTACTCTAACCCCCTTGCCAGACAAACCTTCAAAGAGCGGCTCCCATTTTATTTTATTTTTGGGTGGCACTCCTTCCAACCTTTCTTTCACAAACCATGGCTAACCGAATCCTCGGGTGCCTGCCAACAATCTCATACCATGAAGGAGTGCCTTTTTATTTTAGTTTTATTATGATGACACTCCTCCCCACCTTTGCTTTCTCAAGCCATGGCTAACCGAATCCTTCGGGTGCCGTCCAACAATCACATACCATGGAGGAGTGTCTATTTTTGTTAATTAATTTGGGACTGGGAATCCCATTGCCAGCTCTTTTTGCAAAATTATTGGATAAGCGGATGAAGCCACTAGTCCATTGGTGAAAGTTGCCCAACAAGATTGAAAGATAAACACCACATACTTCCTCATGAGCTATAAAACATTGACACAAATAAGAGGTAATAACTTTTGAATTGTTTAAAGGTAGCACTCAAGCAATTTACTTTGGAATGGCGGAGAAATACCATGTAGTAGGTAGGTATGGTGGACACAAATGGCATAGTATTGGCTCAAGTATTTGGATGCATGAAAGTAATCCCTCTCGATACAAGGTTTAGGCTAGCAAGGTTATTTGAAGCAAACTCAAGGATGAACCGGTGCAGCAAAACTCACATAAAAGACATATTGTAAACATTATAAGACTCTACACCGTCTTCCTTGTTGTTCAAAACTCAATACTAGAAATTATCTAGACCTTAGAGAGACCAATTATGCAAACCAAATTTTAGCATGCTCTATGTATTTCTTCACTAATAGGTGCAAAGTATATGATGCAAGAGCTTAAACATGAGCACAACAATTGCCAAGTATCACATTATCCAAGACATTTTACCAATTACTACATGTAGCATTTTTCAATTCCAACCATATAACAATTTAACGAAGAGGAAACTTCGCCATGAATATTATGAGCTAAGAACACATGTGTTCATACGAACCAGCGGAGCGTGTCTCTCTCCCACACAAGGATGAACTTATTCAGAGAACTAAGATAACAAAACAAAAATAAAAGCACACAGACGCTCCAAGTAAAGTACATAAGATGTGACCGAATAAAAATATAGTTTCAAGAGAAGGAACCTGATACTTTGTCGATGAAGAAGGGGATGCCTTGGGCATCCCCAAGCTTAGACCAGTCTTCTTAGAATATGCAGGGATGAACCACGGGGCATCCCCAAGCTTAGAGCTTTCACTCCTCTTGATCATAGTATATCATACTCCTCTCTTGACCCTTGAAAACTTCATTCACACCAAATTTCAAGCAAACTCATTACAGGGTTAGTGCATAATCAAAAATTCACATGTTCAGAGGTGACACAAACATTCTTTACACTTCTGGACATTGCACAAAGCTACTGGACATTAATGGATCAAAGAAATTCATCCAATATAGCAAATATGGCAATGCGAAATAAAAGGCAGAATCTGTCAAAAACAGAACAGTCCGTAAAGACGAATTTTAAAATGGCACCAGACTTCCTCAAATGGAAAAACTCAAAACTAATGAAAGTTGCGTACATATCTGAGGATCACGCTCGTAAATTGGCAGATTTTTTAGAATTTTCTACAGAGACTTGTGCCCAGATTCGTGACAGACAGCAATGCTGTTTTTCTGCGCAGCGATCTCAAATATAACATCAACTTTGACATAGAAACTTTACTTGGCACAAAAACATGATAAGGAGAGGTTGCTACAGTAGTAAACAACTTCCAAGACTCAACAAAACAAAAAAAATTTGCTGTAGTAAAATAAATGGGTTATCTCCCAAGAAGTTCTTTTCTTTATAGCCATTAAGATGGGCTCAGCAATTTTAATGATGCACTCGCAAGAAATAGAAGTTGAAGCAAAAGAAGCATCAAGAGGCAAATTCAAAACATTTTAAGTCTAACATGCTTCCTATGCATAGGAATCTTGTAAATAAACAAGTTCATGAAGAGCAAAGTAACAAGCATAGGAAGATAAAACAAGTGTAGCTTCAAAAATTTCAGCACATAGAGAGGTGTTTTAGTAACATGAAAATTTCTACAACCATATTTTCCTCTCTCATAATAACTTTCAGTAGCAACATGAGCAAACTCAACAATATAACTATCACATAAAGCATTCTTATCATGAGTCTCATGCATAAAATTATTACTACTCCCAACATAAGCATAGTCATTCTTATTAATTGTAGTGGGAGCAAATTCAACAAAGTAGCTATCAAATATAGGAGGTATATTGTAATCATAATCAAATTTATCCTCCATAACAGGTGGTAACAAAAGACTACTATCATTATAATCATCATAAATGGGAGGCAAAGTATCATCAAAGTAAATTTTCTCCTCAATGCTTGGGGGACTAAAAATATCATGCTCATCAAAACTAGCTTCCCCAAGCTTAGAATTTTCCATATCATTAACAACAATGGTGTTCAAAGCATTCATATTAATATGTTCCATGGGTTTTTTAATTTTCGCATCAAACCATCCATGTCTTAAATCAGGAAATAGAATAAAAAGGTCATTGTTGTCCATTATGCCTAACTAGTGTAAACAAGAAACCAAATGTCGCAATTGCAGAGTCTAAAGGAAATAGCTTCGAGCACACACACAATGGCGCCAGAAAAGTACTGTTACCTGGAACCGGAGTATGAGTACCTTTTACCTTTCCTCCCCGGCAACGGCGCCAGAAAAGTGCTTGATGTCTACGGGTGCTTCTATTCTTGTAGACAGTGTTGGGCCTCAAGAGCAGAGGTTTGTAGAACAGCAGCAAGTTTCCCTTAAGTGGATTACCCAAGGTTTATCGAACTCGGGAGGAAGAGGTCAAAGATATCCCTCTCATGCAACCCTGCAACCACAAAGCAAGAAGTCTCTTGTGTCCCCAACACACCTAATAGGTGCACTAGTTCGGCGAAGAGATAGTGAAATACAAGTGGTATGAATGAATATGAGCGATAGTACGGCCCAGAAAAATAGCTCAGGCGTCAGATTGATGGTAGTAATATTGCAGGAAGTAAACATGCAGTAATGCTTGCAGCGGTAGTAATTTAGTAAAACAGTAACAGCGATGATAAGATATTTAGGAACAAGGCCTAGGGATTAGACTTTCACTAATGGACACTCTCAACATTGATCGCATAATAGAATAGATAAATGCATACTCTACACTCTTGTTGGATGATGAACACATTGCGTAGGATTACACGAACCCTCAATGCCGGAGTTAACAAGCTCCACAATTCAATGTTCATATTTAAATAACCTTAGAGTGCATGAAAGATCGACATGACTAAACCAAGTACTAACATAGCATGCACACTGTCACCTTCACGCCAGTTAGGAGGAATAGATCACATCAATACCATCATAGTAATAGTTAACTTCATAATCTACAAGAGATCATAATCATAGCCTACGCCAAGTACTAACACGAGTGCACACACTGTCACCATTACACCGTGCAGGAGGAATAAAACTACTTTAATAACATCACTAGAGTAGCACATAGATAAATTGTGATACAAAACATATTGCAATCATAAAGAGATATAAATAAGCACTTCACTACGCCATTCATAACAGTGAATAAGTATTCTGTGAAATATAGCCTAAGAGACCCACACGGTGCACACACTGTCACCTTTACACACGTGGGACAAGGAGTCTCCGGAGATCACATAAGTAAAACTCACTTGACTAGCACAATGACATCTAGATTACAAGCATCATCATATGAATCTCAATCATGTAAGGCAGCTCATGAGATTATTGTATTGAAGCACATAGGAGAGAGATGAACCACATAGCTACCGGTACAGCCCCGAGCCTCGATGAGAACTACTCCCTCCTCATGGGAGCAGCAGCGGTGATGAAGATGGCGGTGGAGATGGCAGCGGTGTCGATGGAGAAGCCTTCCGGGGGCACTTCCCCGCTCCCGGCGGCGTGCCGGAACAGAGACTCCTGTCCCCCAGATCTTGGCTTCGCGATGGCGGCGGCTCTGGAAGGTTTCGCGTACCGTGGCTTCTTCCGTAAGGGTTTTCGATGCAGGGGCTTTATATAGGCGAAAGGGCAGCGTCAGAAGGTCGAAGGGCGCGACACCATGAGGCCAGCGCGGGCCGGGAGGCCGCGCCACCCTATCATCTGGGGCCCACGGCCCTCCTCTGCGGCTCTGGGTGTTACGGATGCTTCCGGCAAAATAGGAACCTGGCGTTGATTTCGTCCAATTCGAGAATATTCGTTACTAGGATTTCGAAACCAAAAACAACAGAAAACATGTAATGCTCTTGTCATCTTTTAATAGGTTACGTAAAGAAAAAAACGTGATATAATATAATGTGCATGTATGTATTATCAAAAAGGAAGTGGAACATGAGAAAACATATTATGCGCAAATAGGCAACCCTCAGTAACGATCATGGGTTCAAGCGTCCAGGATCCAGTGCCTTGACATCAGCAAGCACAGATGAACAGTTGGTTGACTTGTAGATTTGGACGTTGGATCGAAAATAGATAGCTAAGAACTAAGTACTGTAGCATGTAGCATATGTACTGTTCATGGTCTCATTCCGGGTTCAAGTGCTACCCCATGTAGCACCACTTTTTTTTTGGGTTAGCCAGACAACCTTCCCAATAAAAAAAAGTACTACCTTCCCTGCATGGGCCAATTGTTTGTACTTTTGGGCTGCCGCCGGCCATGTACATGGTGATTGCTGTCAGCCTGCTTACTTCGCTGATAACAATCCAAAAACATTTAATGGGCCTCCGACTCATGCCATTGGGGCCCTTCCTAATTTAAACACGGAGATCCTATGATTGGCCCTCAAGAAACCGAGATTCTAAATATAAAGTTATTTTTATTTCGTATCAATTATGATTATGATTCTTTTTAAATGCGCATAGCCAGTATGCGCATCTACATGGGCTCTATATTTTGATATATTCATATAGTTGATTTCAAAATTTTCATAAATTATTTAAAGTTCCAAGATTTATTCTATCAGTTTGCAAGATCTTAGAGTGTATTTGTAGTTTAAAAAAAATGACAAACCTCTTCATCAGATTGTTGTTAACAAGTGTAGTGTTGTGAACCCAAAATATATTACATACTTCCTCGTAGATCAAATTTGAACTAATTAAGTTGAACTAAAACCCGGATCAACAGTTAGTATGGATTATGTGCATGGAGTACGAAAAACAAATGAATAGGCAATATTTCAGTTTTTCCTTCAGTTGAGAATGCTAGAGCAGGACCCATTTGCCAGTAGCGTCCCTCAACATTTGAAGGTAAAGACAAACAAAAGGGATCGAAAAAAGCAAGTATCCTACATATCTCGGGTTAAAACATATCGAGAAATCACATATTTCTTGTACATAGAGGCTGACATCGTGGACCCATCGGCCAGCCGTGGAAAAAAATCCAAGAAAGGAAACTTATCGACAGAGAACTGCATGGGGAGCATTTTACGCAACGTGCTCATAATTTCTTATGTTCCATGCTACATTGATGATACCTACATGTTTTATGCACATTTGTCATATTTATGCATTTTCGGACTAACCTATTAACAAGATCCAAGAAACAGAAATGTTTTTGTTTTGGAAATCCTAGAAATATTCTGGAATTGACGAAATCAGCAGCGTCCTATTTTTCACGAAGCTTCAGAAGACCGAAGAGATAACGAAGTGGGGCACGAGGCGGCTGAGGCGGCGCGGCCCAGGCCCGGCCGCGCCGACCTGCCCCCGGGCCCCTCGTGTGGCCCCCGCGTTGACCCTCCGCCTACCAAAGCTTCCATCGTAAACCCCCGGTGACGAGAGCACGATACGGAAAACCTTCTTGACGCCGCCGCCCGCAGTCCCATCTCGGGGATTCGGAGATCGCCTCCGCCCTGCCCGGAGAGGATTCATCTCCCGGAGGACTCTACACCGCCATGGTCGCCTCCGGAGTGATGAGTGAGTGGTTCACCCCGGACCATGGGTCCATAGCAGGCCTAGATGGTCGTCTTCTCCTTGTTGTGCTTCATTGTTGGATCTTGTGAGCTGCCTAACATGATCAAGATCATCTATCTGTAATACTATATGTTGTGTTTGTCGGGATCCGATGGATAGAGAGTACTATGATTATGGTGATTATCAATCTATTGTTTATGTGTTGTTTATGATCTTGCATGCTCTCCGTTATTAGTAGAGGCTCTGGCCAAGTTTTTGCTCTTAACTCCAAGAGGGAGTATTTATGCTCGATAGTGGGTTCATGCCTTCATTGAATCTGGGATCGTGACAGTAGGTTCTAAGGTTGTGATGTGCTGTTGCCACTAGGGATAAAACATTGATGCTATGTCTAAGGATGTAGTTGTTGATTACATTACGCACCATACTTAATGCAATTGTCTGTTGCTTTGCAACTTAATATTGGAGGGGTTCGGATGATAACCTGAAGGTGGACTTTTTAGGCATAGATGCAGTTGGATGGCGGTCTATGTACTTTGTCGTAATGCCCGGATTAAATCTCACTATATTTATCATATCATGTATATGCATTGTTATGCCTTTCTCTATTTGTCAATTGCCCGACTGTAATTTGTTCACCCAACATGCTTTATCTTATGGGAGAGACACCTCTAGTGAACTGTGGACCCCGGTCCTATTCTTTACATAGCATACAATCTACTGCAATTGTGTTTTACTATTTTCTTTGCAAACATCTTCCACTCGATACGTTTAATCCTTTGTTACAGCAAGCCGGTGGGATTGACAACCTCCTTATTTCGTTGGGACAAAGTACTTGGTTGTGTTGTGCAGGTTCCGCGTTGGCGCCGGAATCCCTGGTGTTGCGCCTCACATTTCGCGACCGTCAACCTTCAACGTGCTTCTTGGCTCCTCCTGGTTCGATTAAACCTTGGTTTCTTTCTGAGGGAAAACTTGCTACTGTGCGCATCATACCTTCCTCTTGGGGTTCCCAACGAACGTGTGAGTTACACGCCATCAAGCTCTTTTTCTGGCGCCGTTGCCGGGGAGATCAAGACACGCTGCAAGGGGAGTCTCCACTCTCAATCTCTTTACTTTGTTTTTGTCTTGCTTTATTTTATTTACTACTTTGTTTGCTGCACTAAATCAAAATACAAAAAAATTAGTTGCTAGTTTTACTTTATTTATTGTCTTGCTCTCTATATCAAAAACACAAAAAAATTAGTTACTTGCATTTACTTTATCTAGTTTGCTTTATTTACTGTTGCTAAAATGAATACTCCTGAAAATACTAAGTTGTGTGACTTCACAAATGCAAATAATAATGATTTCCTATGCACACCTATTGCTCCACCTGCTACTACAGCAGAATTCTTTGAAATTAAACCTGCTTTACTAAATCTTGTCATGAGAGATCAATTTTCTGGTGTTAGTTCTGATGATGCTGCTGCCCATCTCAATAATTTTGTTGAACTTTGTGAAATGCAAAAGTATAAAGATGTAGATGGTGATATTATTAAATTGAAAGTGTTTCCTTTCTCATTAAGAGGAAGAGCTAAAGATTGGTTGCTATCTTTGCCTAAGAATAGTATTGATTCATGGACTAAATGCAAGGATGCTTTTATTGGTAGATATTATCCTCCCGCTAAAATTATATCTTTGAGAAGTAGCATAATGAATTTTAAACAATTAGATACTGAACATGTTGCTCAAGCATGGGAGAGAATGAAAACTTTGGTAAAGAATTGCCCAACCCATGGACTGACTACTTGGATGATCATCCAAACCTTCTATGCAGGACTAAATTTTTCTTCGCGGAATTTATTGGATTCAGCTGCTGGAGGTACCTTTATGTCCATCACATTGGGGGCGGCTACAAAACTTCTTGATGATATGATGATAAATTACTCTGAATGGCACACGGAAAGAGCTCCACAAGGTAAGAAGGTAAATTCTGTTGAAGAAACCTCTTCCTTGAGTGATAAGATTGATGTGATTATGTCTATGCTTGTGAATGGTAGATCTAATGTTGATCCAAATAATGTTCCTTTAGCTTCATTGGTTGCTCAAGAAGAAAATGTTGATGTGAATTTCATTAAAAATAATAATTTCAACAACAATGCTTATAGGAACAACTCTGGTAATAACTATAGGCCATATCCTTCTGCTAATGGTAATGGTTATGGTAATTCTTATGGGAATTCTTACAATAATAATAGGAGTGTACCCTCTGGTCTTGAAGCCATGCTTAAAGAATTTATTAGTACACAAACTGCTTTTAACAAATCTGTTGAGGAAAAGCTTGATAAAATTGATACTATTGCTTCTAGAGTTGATAGGCTTGCCTCTGATGTTAATCTTTTAAAGTTGAAAGTTATGCCTAATAATGATATTGATAATAAGATTACTACTACAGCAAATGCCATCCAAGTTAGAATTAATGAGAATATAAGATTAATGGCTGAACTGCGTGCTAGGTGGGATAGAGAAGAAAATGAAAAACTAGCTAAAGAGAATAATGTAGCTAAAGTTTGGACTATTACCACCACTAGTAATGCTAATTCTTCACATGTTGCTGCACCTCCTACTATCAATGGTAATATAATTGGTGTTGGCAATGTTTCTACTCCTAGTGCAAAGCGTACAAAACTGCCTGAAATTGCTAAAACTGCTGAAACTGCTTGTGATAAAACTGCTGAAATTTTTTCCAACCTTGGGAACAATGATCCCATTGCTGTAGCTCATAATGATTTAGATTTTGATGATTGCCACATCTCTGAAGTTATAAAGTTCTTGCAAAAACTTGCTAAAAGTCCTAATGCTAGTGCTATAAATTTAGCCTTTACAAAACATATTACAAATGCTCTCATAAAAGCTAGAGAAGAGAAACTAAAACTTGAAACTTCTATTCCTAGAAAGTTAGAAGATGGTTGGGAGCCCATCATTAAAATGAAATTCAATGACTTTGAATGTAATGCTTTATGTGATCTTGGTGCAAGTATTTCTGTTATGCCTAAAAAGATTTATGATATGCTTGACTTGCCACCATTGAAGAATTGTTATTTGGATGTTAATCTTGCTGATAATGTCAAAAAGAAACCTTTGGGGAGGATTGATAATGTGCATATTACGGTTAACAATAACCTTGTCCCCGTTGATTTTGTTGTCTTGGATATCGAATGCAATGCATCTTGTCCAATTGTGTTGGGAAGACCTTTTCTTCGAACTGTTGGTGCTGTTATTGATATGAGGGAAGGTAATATTAAATATCAATTTCCTCTCAAGAAAGGTATGGAACACTTCCCTAGAAAGAGAATGAAGTTGCCTTTTGATTCTATTATTAGAACAAGCTATGATGTTGATGCTTCTACTCTCGATGTTACTTGATTTGCACTTTCTGCGCCTAGCTGAAAGGCGTTAAAGAAAAGCGCTTATGGGAGACAACCCATGTTTTTACCTACAGCAATTTTTTGTTTTGTTGAGTCTTGGAAGTTGTTTACTACTGTAGCAACCTCTCCTTATCATGTTTTTGTGCCAAGTAAAGTTTCTATGTTAAAGTTGATGTTATATTTGGGATCGCTGCGAAACAGCATTGCTGTCTGTCACGAATCTGGGCACAGTTCTCTGTAGAAAATTCGAAAAAATCTGCCAATTTACGCGTGATCCTCAGATATGTACGCAACTTTCATTAGTTTTGAGTTTTTCCATTTGAGCAAGTCTAGTGCCAACTTTAAATTCGTCTTTACGGACTGTTCTGTTTTTGACAGATTCTGCCTTTTATTGCATTGCCTCTTTTGCTATGTTGGATTTATTTCTTTGATCCATTAATGTCCAGTAGCATTATGCAATGTCCAGAAGTGAAAATAATGATTGTGTCACCTCTGAATGAGTGAATTATTAATGATGCACTAACCCTCTAATGAGTTTGCTTGAAGTTTGGTGTGAAGGAAGTTTTCAAGGGTCAAGAGAGGAGTATGATATACTATGATCAAGAGGAGTGAAAGCTCTAAGCTTGGGGATGCCCCCGTGGTTCACCCCTGCATATTTTAAGAAGACTCAAGCGTCTAAGCTTGGGGATGCCCAAGGCATCCCCTTCTTCATCGACAACATCATCAGGTTCCTCCCCTGAAACTATATTTTTATTCAATCACATCTTGTGTTCTTTACTTGGAGCGTCGGTTTGTTTTCGTTTTTGTTTTTGTTTGAATAAGATGGATCCTAGCATTCACTTTGTGGGAGAGAGACACGCTCCGCTGTTGCATATGGACACATGTGTCCTTAGGCTTTACTCATAATGTTCATGGCGAAGTTTCTTCTTCGTTAAATTGTTATATGGTTGGAATTGGAAAATGCTACATGTAGTAATTCTAAAATTTCTTGGATAATGTGATACTTGGCAATTGTTGTGCTCATGTTTAAGCTCTTGCATCATATGCTTTGCACCCATTAATGAAGAAATACATAGAGCTTGCTAAAATCTGATTTGCATATTTGGTCTCTCTAAGGTCTAGATAATATCTAGTATTGAGTTTTGAACAACAAGGAAGACGGTGTAGAGTCTTATAATGTTTACAATATGTCTTTTATGTGAGTTTTGCTGCACTTGTTCATCCTTGAGTTTGCTTCAAATAACCTTGCTAGCCTAAACCTTGTATCGAGAGGAATACTTCTCATGCATCCAAAATCCTTGAGCCAACTACTATGCCATTTGTGTCCACCATACCTACCTACTACATGGTATTTCTCCGCCATTCCAAAGTAAATTGCTTGAGTGCTACCTTTAAAATTCCATCATTCACCTTTGCAATATATAGCTCATGGGACAAAATAGCCTTAAAAACTATCGTAGTATTGAATATGTACTTATGCACTTTATATTTTATTAAGTTGCTTGTTGTGCGATAACCATGCTTCTGGGGAACGCCATCAACTATTGTTGAATATCATGTGAGTTGCTATGCATGTCCGTCTTGTCTGAAGGTCTATCATTTTAGTGGTTGGAGCATGCAAAATTGTTAGAGAAGAACATTGGGCCGCTAACTAAAGCCATGAATCATGGTGGAAGTTTCAGTTTTGGACATATATCCTCAATCTCATATGAGAATAATAACTTTGCTACATGCTTATGCATTTAAGAGGAGTCCATTATCTGTTGTCCATGTTGTCCCGGTATGGATGTCTAAGTTGAGAATAATCAAAAGCGAGAAATCCGAAAATGCGAGCATTCTCCTTAGACCTTTGTACAGGCGCATGGAGGTACCCCTTTGTGACACTTGGTTGAAACATGGCATGCAAAGATCCGGTAGTCCAAGCTAAGTAGGACGAGGTGCGGGCACTATTAGTATACTATGCATGAGGCTTGCAACTTGTAAGATATAATTTTCATAACTCATATGCTTTATTACTACCGTTGACAAAATTGTTTCATGTTTTCAAAATAAAAGCTCTAGCACAAATACAGCAATCGATGCTTTCCTCATTGAAGGACCATTCTTTTACTTTTATTGTTGAGTCAGTTTACCTATCTCCTTCCACCTAAGAAGCAAACACTTGTGAACTGTGCATTGATTCCTACATACTTGCATATTGCACTTATTATATTACTTTATGTTGACAATATCCATGAGATATACATGTTATAAGTTGAAAGCAACCGCTGAAACTTAATCTTCCTTTGTGTTGCTTCAACACCTTTACTTTGATTTATTGCTTTATGAGTTAACTCTTATGCAAGACTTATTGATGCTTGTCTTGAAGTACTATTCATGAAAAGTCTTTGCTTTATGATTCAGTTGTTTACTCATGTCATTACTTTTGTTTTGATCGCTGCATTCATTACATATGTTTACAAATAGTATGATCAAGATTATGATGGCATGTCACTTTAGAAATTATCTTTGTTATCGTTTTACCTGCTCGGGACGAGCAGAACTAAGCTTGGGGATGCTGATACGTCTCCAACGTATCGATAATTTCTTATGTTCCATGCTACTTTATTGATGATACCTACATGTTTTATGCACATTATATGTCATATTTATGCATTTTCGGGACTAACCTATTAACAAGATGCCGAAGAGCCGAGTTCCTGTTTCTGCTTTTTTGGTTTCAGAAATCCTAGTAAAGAAATATTCTCGGAATTGGACGAAACTTTCGCCCGGGTCCTATTTTTGCACGAAGCTTGAAGACCGAAGAGATAACGAAGTGGGGCCACGAGGCGGCCAGAGGGGAGGCCGGCGCGGCCCGGGCCCTGGCGCGCACCTGCCCCCTGGGCCCTCGTGTGGCCCCAGCGTTGACCCTCCGCCTACTTAAAGCCTCGTCGCGAGCCCCGATCCGAGAGCCACGTACGGAAAACCTTCTGAGACGCCGCCGCCGCGAATCCCATCTCGGGGGATTCGGAGATCGCCTCCGGCACCCTGCCGGAGAGGGGTTCATCTCCGGAGGACTCGCCATGGTGCCTCGGAGTGATGAGTGAGTAGTTCACCCTGGACCATGGGTCCATAGCAGTAGCTAGATGGTCGTCTTCTCCTTGTTGTGCTTCATTGTTGGATCTTGTGAGCTGCCTAACATGATCAAGATCATCTATCTGTAATACTATATGTTGTGTTTGTCGGGATCCGATGGATAGAGAGTACTATGATTATGGTGATTATCAATCTATTGTTTATGTGTTGTTTATGATCTTGCATGCTCTCCGTTATTAGTAGAGGCTCTGCCAAGTTTTTGCTCTTAACTCCAAGAGGGAGTATTTATGCTCGATAGTGGGTTCATGCCTTCATTGAATCTGGGATCGTGACAGAGGTTCTAAGGTTGTGATGTGCTGTTGCCACTAGGGATAAAACATTGATGCTATGTCTAAGGATGTAGTTGTTGATTACATTACGCACCATACTTAATGCAATTGTCTGTTGCTTTGCAACTTAATACTGAGGGGGTTCGGATGATAACCTGAAGGTGGACTTTTTAGGCATAGATGCAGTTGGATGGCGGTCTATGTACTTTGTAATGTCCGGATTAAATCTCACTATATTTATCATATCATGTATATGCATTGTTATGCCTTTCTCTATTTGTCAATTGCCCGACTGTAATTTGTTCACCCAACATGCTTTATCTTATGGGAGAGACACCTCTAGTGAACTGTGGACCCCGGTCCTATTCTTTACATAGCATACAATCTACTGCAATTGTGTTTTACTATTTTCTTTGCAAACATCTTCCACTCGATACGTTTAATCCTTTGTTACAGCAAGCCGGTGAGATTGACAACCTCACTGTTTCGTTGGGACAAAGTACTTGGGTTGTGTTGTGCAGGTTCCGCGTTGGCGCGGAATCCCTGGTGTTGCGCCGCATCACATTTCGCGACCATCAACCTTCAACGTGCTTCTTGGCTCCTCCTGGTTCGATTAAACCTTGGTTTCTTTCTGAGGGAAACTTGCTGTGATCATACCTTCCTCTTGGGGTTCCCAACGAACGTGTGAGTTACACGCCATCAAGCAGCGTCCTCAACTTTTACAAAGGCGGCAGGGGATCTAAAGAAAAAGCAAAGTTCCCAGAAATCAGCGGTCAAAAATAAATCCAAGAAATGAAATGTTTATTGTTCATAGAGGCTGACATGTGGGACCCACGAGCCAGCAGCGTCCTCAACGTTTCAAAGGCGGCAGGGGATCGAAAAAAAGGCAAGTGACCATATATCAGGTGCCAAAAATAATCCAAGGAAAGAAATTTATTGTACATAGAGGATGACATATGGGTCCCGTTTTGCAGGAGCCGTCTCACCGTTTCCAAGGCGGCACGGGATCGAAAAAAAAAGAAAGGAAAGGTTTATCGTTCAGAGAGGCTGAGATGTGGGACCCATGGGCCAGCAGCGTCCTCTTAGTTTCAAAGGCGGCAGGGGATAAAAAAAGGCAAATAGCCAGTAATTAGGGTCAAAAATAAATCAAACAAAGGAAACTTTTACTGTTCATAGAGGCTGACAGGGACCCATGAGCCAGCAGCGTCTCAACGTTTCAGAGGCGGCATGAGATCGAAAGAAAAAGGCAAATACCAAGAAATTATGGGTCAATAATAAATCAAACAAAGGAAAGGTTTATTGTTCATAGAGGCTGACATGTGGGACCCCTGAGCCGGCAGCGTCCCCAACGTGTTAAAGGCGGCAGGAGATAGAAAGACAAAGGCCAAAAATCAGTTGGTAAAAAAATCCAAGAAAAGAAACATTTACCGTTCTGAGAGGCTGACATGCGGGACCCATGAGGCAGCAGCATCCTCAACGATTCCAAGGCGGCAGGGGATCAAAAGAAAAAAAGGAAATATCCAGAAATTAATTAGGGGTTCAAAATAAATCCATCAAAGGAAAGTTTTATTGTTCATAGAGGATGACATGTGGGACCGACCTGCCAACAGCGTCCTCATCGTTTCAAAGGGGGCAGGAGATCAAAAGAAAAAGGCAAATAGCAGAAATTAGGGGTAAAAAATAACTCCAAGAAAGGAAACTTTTATTGTTCGTAGAGGATGACATGGGGGACCCATGAGCCAGCAGCTTACTTAACGTTTCAAAGGCGGCATGAGATCGAAAGAAAAAGGCAATTGACAAAATATCAGGAGCCCAAGATAATCCAAGAAAAGAAACTTTATTTACATAGAGGATGACATGCGGGTCCCATTTAGCAGCGGTCCCAACGTTTCAAATGCGGCTTGAGATCAAAAGAAAAAAAAGTAGCAATTAGGGGGTCAAAAAAATCCAAGAAAATAAAGTTGATGGACATAGAGGATGACATGCGGGTCCCAGGCTAGCAGCTCTCAACGTTTCCAAGGCGGCGGGGATCAAAAGAAAAAGGAAATAGCCAAAAATCAGAGAGTGAAAAAAAACAAAGAAAATGAACTTTTATAGTACATAGAGGATGACATGCGGGTCCCATGAGCCAGCAGGTTCCTCAACGTTTCAAACGTGGCATGAGATCGGAAGAAAAAGGCAAGTGACCAAATATCAGGAACCAAAAATAATTCAAGAAAAGAAACTTGATTGTACATAGAGGATGACATGCGTCCCAATTAGCGTATCACCGTATCACCTGAGAGGGATCGAAAGAAAAAGGCAAGTGACCAAATATCAGGAGCCAAAATAATCCAAGAAAAGAAATTTTATTGTACGTAGAGGATGACATGCGGGTCCCATTTTGCAGCAGCGGTCTCAACGTTTCCAAGGCGGCACAGAACCAAAAGAAAAATGAAGTAGCCAGAAATCAGGGGGTGAAAAAAATCCAAGAAGAAAGATTTCAATTGGGCTGCATCTGGACATCTGGGCCTTCGAACTATCCTGCTTGGCCTTTTGACTCGTACAATTTCAGCCCACTCCAAAACAGGAAAGTTCCGAATTTTCTAAAAAAACAGGAAAGTCCTATGCTTCGCAAAGACAAAAAAACAAGGAGATTCAACATATAAGTTTGTTTATGTAAAAATAAAGATTTAATTATCCGTTTGAAATAGCTCAGAGCGCAATACATTGTTTATTGTCTGCAAAATAATCAAGATATCATATGTTTCTTGTACGGGGAGGCTGACATCGGGGACCCATGAGCCAACAGCGTCGTCAACGTTTTAAAGGCGGCAGGGGATGGAAAGAAAAAATAAACCAAAAATCTGTTGGTAAAAAATCCAAGAAAAGAAACATTTTCGTTCTGAGAGGATGACATGCGGGACCCATGAGGCAGCAGCATCCTCAGCGTTTATTGTTCATAGAGGTTGACATGTGGGACCCGTGAGCCAGCAGCGTCCTCAACGTTTTAAAGGCTGCAGGTGATCGAAAGAAAAAATAAGCCAAAAATCGTTTGGTCAACAAAATCCAAGAAAATAAACATTTACCGTTCTGAGAGGATGACATGCGGGACCCATGAGGCAGCAGCATCCTCAACGATTCCAAGGCGGCAGGGGAAATATCCAGAAATTAATTAGGGGTTCAAAATAAATCCATCAAAGGAAACTTTTATTGTTCATAGAGGATGACATGTGGGACCGACCTGCCAACAGCGTCCTCATCGTTTCAGAGGGGGCAGGAGATCAAAAGAAAAAGGCAAATAGCCAGAAATTAGGGGTCAAAAATAACTCCAAGAAAGGAAACTTTTATTGTTCGTAGAGGATGACATGCGGGACCCATGAGCCAGCAGCTTACTCAACGTTTCAAAGGCGGCATGAGATCGAAAGAAAAAGGCAAGTGACAAAATATCAGGAGCCAAAGATAATCCAAGAAAAGAAACTTTATTGTACATAGAGGATGACATGCGGGTCCCATTTAGCAGCGGTCTCAATGTTTCAAATGCGGCTTGAGATCAAAAGAAAAAGAAAGTTGATTGTACATAGAGGATGACATGCGGGTCCCATGAGTCAGCAGCTTACCCAACGTTTCCAAGGCGGCAGGGGATCAAAAGAAAAAGGAAATAGCCAAAAATCAGAGGGTGAAAAAAATAAAGAAAATAAACTTTTATACACATAGAGGATGACAGCGGGTCCAAAAGCAGGAAACGTTTCAAACGGGCATGAGATCGAAAAAAAACAGGAAAGTCCTATGCTTCGCAAAAACAAAAAACAAGGAGATTCAACATATAAGTTTGTTTATGCAGATATAAAGATTTAATTTATCCGTTTGCAATAGCTCAGAGCGAAATACATTGTTTATTGTCTGCAAAATAATCAAGATATCACATGTTTCTTGTACGGGGAGGCTGACATCAGGGACCCATGAGCCAGCAGAGTCGTCAACGTTTCAAAGGCAGGGGGTCGAAAATAAAAATAAAACCAAAAATCAGTTGGTAAAAAATCCAAGAAAAGAAAACATTTATCGTTCATGACGGGACCGATGAGGCAGCAGCATCCTCAACGTTTCAAGGCGGCAGGGGATCAAAAGAAAAAAGGAAATAGCCAGAAATTAAGTAGGGTCAAAAATAAATCCACCAAAGGAAACTTTTATTGTTCATAGAGGATGACATGTGGGACCGACCTGCCAACAACGTCCTCATCGTTTCAAAGGGGGCAGGGGATCAAAAGAAAAAGGCAAATAGCCAGAAATTAGGGGTCAAAAATAACTCCAAGAAAGGAAACTTTTATTGTTCGTAGAGGATGACATGCGGGACCCATGAGCCAGCAGCTTACTCAACGTTTCAAAGGTGGCATGAGATCGAAAGAAAAAGGCAAGTGACCAAATATCAGGAGCCAAAAATAATCCAAGATTTATTGTACATAGAGGATGACATGTGGGTCCCATTTTGCAGCAGCGGTCTCAATGTTTGTAATGCGGCTTGAGATCAAAAGAAAAAGAAAGTAGCTAGTAATTAGGGGGTGAAAAAAATCCAAGAAAAGAAAGTTGATGGACATAGAGGATGACATGCGGGTCCCTTGAGCCCAGCTTACTCAACGTTTCAAAGGGGGCAGGGGATCAAAAGAAAAAGGCAAGCCAAAAATCAGAGGGTGAAAAAAATCCAACAAAGGAAACTTTTATAGCACATAGAGGATGACATGCGGGTCCCATGAGCCAGCAGGTTCCTCAACGTTTCAAACTTGGCATGAGATCGAAAGAAAAAGGCAAGTGACCAAATATGAGGTGCCAAAAAACTCCAAGAAAAGAAAGTTGATTGCTCATAGAGGATGACATGCGGGTCCCATTTAGCTGCAGCGGTCTCAAATTTGAGAGGCGGCAGGATCGAAAGAAAAAGGCAAGTGACCAAATATCAGGGAAAAAATAATTCAAGAAAAGAAAGTTTTATAGTCCATAGAGGATGACATGCGGGTCCCATTTAGCACAGCGGTATCACCGTTTGAGAGGCGGCGGGGGATCGAAAGAAAAAGGCAAGTAACGAAATATCAGGAGCAAAAAAATCCAAGAAAAGAAAGTTTTATAGTACATAGAGGATGACATACGGGTCCCATTTAGCAGCAGCGGTATCACCGATTGAGAGGCGGGGGATCGAAAGAAAAGGCAAGTGACCGAATGAGGTGCCAAAAAAATCCAAGAAAAGAAAGTTTTATAGTACATAGAGGATGACATGCGGGTCCCATTTAGCAGCAGCGGTATCACCGTTTGAGAGGGGGATCGAAAGAAAAGGCAAGTGACCAAATATGAGGTGCCAAAAAAATTCAAGAAAAGAAAGAAAGTTTTATAGTACATAGAGGATGACATGCGGGTCCCATTTAGCGCAGGTATCACCGTTTGAGAGGCGGCGAGGGATCGAAAAAAAAGGCAAGTGACCAAATATGAGGTGCCAAAAAAAAGAAAAGAAAGTTGATTGCTCATAGAGGATGATATGTGGGTCCCATTTAGCTAGACGGTCTCAACGTTTCAAGGCGGCAAGGGATCAAAAGAAAAAGGAAGTAGCCAGAAGGGGTCAAAAAATCCAGAAAAGAAAGAAATTTGGTTCATAGAGGATGACATGCGGGACCCATGATCCTGCATCGTAAACGGCTCGATCGGAGAGCGTTGAACGAGATGGCGCGATCGAGAAAAAAACAATGCTACAGAGGCTGCCATGTGGGCCCTACATCCCTGGGCGGTGCGGATTTGCGTTGACTCGGCCGGCGAACCCGAGATTCGCGATGCACCGTCCCGGGCCACCATACGCGACGTTTTGGCCGCTTTCGTCGGGCTAGGTGGCCTCAAAAACGAGAAAAAAAAATTTGACATGAACCACGGAGGGACCAAAAATCGTCGGCCTTGGTGCACCACCAACCACGGCGCGACTTCAACTTCGTCGGCCATGGCAACTTTTCTTGTAGTGAACAGTTCGAAGAAAGGGTCTTCCCAAAACAATAGGACAAGATGCATTGCATTCAATATCCAAGACAACAAAATCAACGGGGACAAGGTTATTGTTAACCGTAATGTGAACATTATCAATTCTCCCCAAAGTTCTCTTTATAGAATTATCAGCAAGATTAACATCCAAATAACAATTTTCCAAAGGTGGCAAGTCAAGCATATCATAAAGTTTCTTAGGCATAACAGAAATACTTGCACCAAGATCACATAAAGCATTACAATCAAAATCATTGACTTTCATCTTAATGATGGGCTCCCAACCATCTTCCAACTTCCTAGGAATAGAAGCTTCAAGTTTTAATTTCTCTTCCCTAGCTTTAATGAGAGCATTTGTAATATGTTTTGTAAAGGCTAAATTTATAGCACTAGCATTAGGACTTCTAGCAAGTTTTTGTAAGAACTTAATAACTTCAGAAATATGACAACTATCAAAATATAAACCATTATGATCTACAGATTCTGAAAAATTTCAGCACTTTTATCACAAACAGTTTCAGCATTTAGGCGCTTTGCACGCTAGTAGAGTTAGAAACATTGCCAACACCAATTATTTTACCATTGATAGTAGGAGGTTTAGCAACATGTGAAGCATCAACATTACTAGTGGTGGTAATAGTCCAAACTTTAGCTATATTATTCTCTTTAGCAAGTTTTTCTTCTCTTTCTTCTCTTTCCCACCTAGCATGCAATTCAGCCATCATTCTAATATTGTCATTAATTCGAACTTGGATAGCATTTGTTTTAGCAAATGAGTATCTTTAACTTCATCAGGCATAACTTTCAGTTTCAAAAGATCAACATCAAGAGCAAGACTATCAACCTTAGAAGCAAGAACATCAATTTTACCAAGCTTTTCTTCAACAGATTTATTAAAAGCAGTTTGTGTACTAATAAATTCTTTAAGCATGACTTCAAGACCAGAGGGTACACTCTTATTATTGTTGTAAGAATTACCATAAGAATTACCATAACCACTACCATTATTAGAAGGATATGGCCTATAGTTGTTGTTACCATAATTATTCCTATAAGCATTGTTGTTGAAATTATTATTCTTAATGAAATTCACATCAACATGCTCTTCTTGAGCAACCAATGAAGCTAAAGGAACATTATTAGGATCAACATGAGATCTACCATTAACAAGCATAGACATAATAACATCAATCTTATCACTCAAAGAAGAGGTTTCTTCAACAGAATTTACCTTCTTACCTTGAGGAGTTCTTTCAGTATGCCATTCAGAGTAATTGATCATCATATCATCAAGAAGCTTTGTTGCAGCACCCAAAGTGATGGACATAAAAGTACCTCCAGCAGCTGAATCCAATAGGTTCCTCGAAGAAAAATTCAATCCTGCATAAAAGGTTTGGATGATCATCCAAGTAGTTAGTCCATGGGTAGGGCAATTCTTTACCAAAGATTTCATTCTCTCCCATGCTTGGGCAACATGTTCATTATCCAATTGTTTAAAATTCATAATGCTACTTCTCAAAGATATAATCTTAGCAGGAGGATAATATTTTCCAATAAAAGCATCTTTACATTTAGTCCATGAATCAATACTATTTTTAGGCAAAGATAGCAACCAATCTTTAGCTCTTCCTCTTAAGGAGAAAGGAAACAATTTCAGTTTTATAATATCCCCATCTATATCCTTATACTTTTGCATTTCACAAAGTTCAACAAAATTATTAAGATGGGCAGCAGCATCATCAGTACTAACACCAGAAAATTGCTCTCTCATAACAAGATTTAGTAAAGCAGGTTTAATTTCATAGAATTCTGTTGTAGTAGCAGGTGGAGCAATAGGAGTACATATAAAATCATTATTATTTGTGCTTTTGATATAAGAAAGCAAACAAGACAGAAAAAGAGATTGGATCAACCCCGATTAAACTGACACGTGGCAGACGCCGTTAACTGCCAGTTAACGGCGTTAACCGGCTGAAACCCCGTGGTAGATGGTAGGCCCACACGAGGCCTGCCACGTCTTAAGCGGGCCGGGCCAGATGACATAGTTTGACCGGTCAACTATATAGCTGGGCTGGTCCATTAGTTAAGTGGGCCGGGCCTAACCTCTAAGGTTGACTGGTCAAAACTTAAATGGGCCGGCCCATTTAACATGTGGGGTCCACCTTACAGCAACTGGGCCGGCCCAAGCAAGTGGGCCGGGCCAAAAACACAGTGGGTCCCACTTTCTGTTAAAAAGGCCCATTTAGTGTGTGGGGTCCAGTATAGCAAGTGGGCCGGCCCAACAAGCTAGTGGGCCGGGCCAAAACACAGTGGGTCCCACTTTCCTGTTAAAGGGTCGGCCCATTTAGTTTGTGGGGTCCACCATATAGCAAGTGGGCCGGCCCAACAAAATAGTGGGCCGGGCCAAAAACACGGGGTCCCACTTTCTGTTAAAGGGCCGGCCCATTTAGTGTGTGGGGCCCACCATATAGCAAGTGGGCCCACCAAGATAGTGGGCGCCAAAAACACGGGTGGGTCCCACATTCTGTTAATGGGCGGCCCATTTGGTATGTGGGGTCCACCATATAGAAAGTGGGCCGGCCCAACAAGATAGTGGGGGCCAAAACACAAGGTGGGTCCCACCTTCCTATTAAAGGGCCGGCCCATTTGGTGTGTGGGGTCCACCATATAGAAAGTGGGCCGGCCCATTTGGTATGTGGGGTCCACCATATAGAAAGTGGGCCGGCCCAACAAGATAGTGGGCCGGGCCAAAAACACAGGTGGGTCCCACCTTCCTATTAAAGGGCCGGCCCATTTACCATGTGGGACCACCATAGAGCAAGTGGGCCGGCCCAATAAGCATGTGGAGCCCATTATCGTGTAACCGGGCCGGCCTACTAAAGAAGTGGGCCGGCCCAAAATGAAAGTGGGTCCCACACTACTGTAAGTGGGCCGGCCCAATCTGTTGTAGGGCCCTACTTGTTTGACTAGTCAACTTGCATTAAATTTCATGAGCCTAAAATCTGATTTCAATGATACACACAATTACATACACAAATAAAACAAATAGGAAAATTACAAGGCAATTAATGTGCCCAAATAAAAAAATTACATAGAATCATTGAGGACTTCTATTAGCATCATCAATAACACGTTGACATTTGGCAATCGCCTTGATTGAATCTTGTGTACTCTTTGTCAACATATCAGCTACAGATCTTAAAGCAGCAATACCATGTCTTTTATAAAGTACAGCCTTGAGATATTTACTGTCTGATGAAAGAAATGGTCTAGGTTGACGGCTATGAGAAGATGCATCAGAAGAAAGATCAGAACTTTTTGTGGGCCTCACTGGTAATGAAGATTGCTTCATCACAACTGCATTCTGATAATAATGCAAAAAGAGTTAAACGATGAACTATGCAAACATTTATTATGCAATGTAGATATAAGATAATAACAAGTTGCATAAATAAGACATGTATGGAACTTGTACTAAGCACAAACTTACATCATAATGTTGCACAGGGTCGCTACAGATCCTTTTTTGGCGACTATCTTCTAATGATGACTGCTTCATTAAAACTGCATTC
Organism: Lolium multiflorum; assembly: GCA_030979885.1. NCBI lineage: Eukaryota > Viridiplantae > Streptophyta > Magnoliopsida > Poales > Poaceae > Lolium > Lolium multiflorum. Next base: position 36,532 of record JAUUTY010001102.1, read on the forward strand.
TGGTAACATTGTAAACATAGTTACAACAATTAACTATTCAAACATGTATTACGCAATGTAGAGATCAGATAACAGCATGTAGCAGAAATAAGCACAAGATAAGATAAGATGCATGTACTAAGCACATACTGGCTCACTGCAGGTCCTTCTCTTGCGTGCACTAGTCGTGGTCAACATGCCTATCATTTTAGGTTCAGCCATCAAGTGAAATGCTAATCCTCCTGCTCCATTGTCCTTAATCTGTGTTTAGATATCACATTTAAGACCAAGTCAGCTGGTTTCAAATAACAAAAAACTTGAGCTGCCAAATGAATAAGCCAATAGTTACCAGATATCAGATTAAAACCAACTAGATGTTGCTTTGCATGAGATACGAATTTCAGACATTCAGATTTAGAGTAGGGTAATGCCAAGGTTTTACACATAAAGTAAACTGGCATTAAGAATGACCAAATGTCAGGTTCAAATCACCCTCGAAGTTTCTCCAAGACAAGCATATCAAATAGGCAGAAACATAGTAAAGCATGAATGGCATTGCTATGGCAGGGTTCCAAGTGTTAATCTCTTGCATAAGGAACAATGCATATAGGTTATAGATAATAACGGAAGTAAACTGCCAAAATTACCAACCACGAACTCAGATTCCAACCTTACCTAGCGTCCCCGCTGTTAATGTTGGATGTTCTAATAAGTGGTTCGCATGATCAATCCCAAGGAAAAATAACATTGACAAGTCAGTCTACGATAATACAAAGACCAGACATGCACGCAGCAATAACTATATAAGCTAAAGACGAGGTATAAGAGCAAGCAGATTGGAAATGCACATAGCATGATTATAAAAGCAGTGTGAGAATAGCAGACACGAGAAAACAGCTAGCGGTGAGCTAATGACGTGGTATAAGAACAAGCAGATTGGAAATGCCCATAGCACGACTATAAAAGCAGTGCGACAATAGCATGCAGTACAAAAACAGTTGGCAGCAAATGAATGGGTACAAGGCTATAAATATGTGGATGCACACAGGTGTCAGTAGAATGAACAGGATGGTAGCGACCGGATAATGCTTTTGTACTGTACAACATTTAAACAAACTTCATGCGAAGCAACACATCAAGAAAGTTAACGGCATATGAGATCTGCAAATAACTACACAAAACATGGCTAAAGAAACACCGCGATCTAACGGGCCAGCGTACTAACCAAGCTGCGGCGGGGTGGACGGGGGCGGCAACTTGCATTCCAGCGGCGGCGAACGCGGGAGACGATGAATCGACCCTGTTTCAGTAGAAGCGGGCGTTAGTGAAGCAGATCTGGTTGGCTGGCAAGGTATTCGGTGAAGTTGATACAGCCGCTGCGGCGAGGTAGTCGGTGGCGAGGTCGGCGGTGAAGCAGATCCGTCGGTGGCGAGGTCGGCGGTGAAGCAGATCCGTCGGTGGCGAGGTCGGCGGTGAAGCAGATCCGTCGGTGACGAGGGCGGCGGGGGAGCGGATCAGGTGGGTGGACAGCCAACACGATCAAGGCTACGCTGTGGAGGAGTATGCCGGCGGCGAAGCAGATCTAGTACTGTAGAGAGTCAGAGCTTTGGCGTGTGAGAGTATTTTTGAGCTAATGGGGCGAATGGTTGGTGGGTGGGTGTGGGCCTGTGGGGAGGGTTCGGGATCTAGGCAAGATATTTCATTGTTACCGAATGAGCCCTCCATGGTCGGTGGGTTGTAGCTTCCGGACCAGGGTTAAAAGGGTAAAACTGGTCACGGGATTTTCGAATGGATGCGGCGGGATGATTTGGCGCGTGGCCGAAATTTTCAGTTTCAAGCTACAGTACGAGCAGAACGACAAAAATAATGTTCTTCCCCAGGGAGCTCTCATTTCTTCCTCTTCTCTTTCTCTCTCGAGTCTCTCCCACTCCCCCGGCTCCTCTCCCCCTTCTCTCCGGCGGCCTCGCCGGCCGGAGACGAGGCCGACTTCTCTCTGTATATTGTACACCCTCCGAACTAAATTAATTGATTCAACTTTCCTTAGACGTGTATGTATCTAGAGTAAAAACATGTGTGGATACATCCATATTTAGATAAGCAAAGTTGAGTCAGCTAATTTGGATCCGAGGGAGTTAGTGTTGTTGTAAGCTTAGATCCAGTGTTTCCCATGAGCAGAATGGCGCAATGGAGTCGGGGATCTCGTCATCGGCTTCAGATCTGGCCTATGGTGAATCTGGCGGATCTTGCCGGCCAAACCCCGATCTGGTGCCATCAATGTGATGGCGCTAACGGTGAGGCTTGCTTTGGTCAGTGCTTCAGATCTGGCCAATGGGGAAGTCAAGCTGCTAAAGTTCACAAGCTCGGGGCATACGACGGCGTCATCCGTCTTGCCCGTGCACATCTTGGACTTTCAGCGACCCTTCTCAGAGCCAATATGCCGTTGCTGAGGCCCTTCTTCTCCTTCGTCCTGGCGACTACCGGCGACACCGTCCCAAGTGGTGCGTCCCCGGCGACGGAGTTGCTGGAAAGGATGCGGAGCAGAGATCTGATGTGCGGTCGAGAAGGACTCGATTGATTTTCTTCTATATGTTTTGGGGTCCTTTTTGTAAAGTTGCAGGTTCTATTAGTTATTGTCTAGTACTTTTGGTCCTCTATGTAATTTTTTGGACTAGTTTCCATTGGCACTGATAAACTTGAATTTTGACAAGTTCACGAGGAAAAAAATTCCTTTGCACATATGGCCTATCATGTATAAACATTCTTGAGATTTAAACTATATGTAATGTGCCATGCATTAACCCTAAACCATATATATGTAACTAACCCTAGCTGATCAAACCCTACTTAATTAAAACAAATAACCCTAAACTATACGCATGCACTTTATGCGCAAAGGCGCGGGTGCCTCTAATAATGTGTGTGCGCACTCGATCGATGATCCCTAAACCTTATACAACCCTGAAACCCTAATCCCTAATCCCTAAACCCTAAACACCCTAAACACTAAACCCTAGACCCTAAACCCTAACCCCTAACCCTAAACCCTAATTAAACCCTATATATAGGCCAACGACACTTAATTGTGCATCAAGCAGGCCAGGGGTGCCTCGCGGTCCTCTAATTAAATTAAATGTGCCATGCATTAACCCTAAACCATATATATGTAACTAACCATAGCTAATCAACCCTACTTAATGAAAACACATAACCCTAAACTATACTAGCTATAACCCGATCTAATAAAAACATGCTCTATATATAGCAGCTAGCTAGCAAACCGTAGATTAACACCAATTAATATATACATGGCCTATATCGATCATGTTGTATAACATATCCCTGAGATTCATTAATTAATTATATAATTATCGTGATAAATTAATTAACTTTAATTTTGACAAGTTCTCTCGAATGAAAACACATTTGATTAAGTTGCCTCATAATATATATATATATTAGTGTGCATGCATGGCCTACCATGCATTCGTGCATATATTTTAATGTATATTTGAACATATTCTTGGGGATTTCAATCTCTCTCTCGATCATCTATATATCGTTGGTGGCCAAAAAACACACATATATATATATATGCATGCAATTTATGCGTAAAGGCGCGGGTGCCTCTAATAATGTGTGTGCGCACTCGATCGATGATCCCTAAACCTTAAACAACCCTAAAACCCCTAAATCCCTAATCCCTAAACCCTAAACACCCTAAACACTAAACCCTAAACCCTAGACCCTAAACGTACCCTAACCCTAACCCTAACCCTAACCCTAAACCCTAGCTAATCCTAAACCCCAATTAAACCCTATGTATAGGCCAACGACACTTAATTGTGCATCGATCGAGCGGGTCATGGGTGCCTCGCGATCCTCTAATAAAATTAAATGTGCCATGCATTAACCATAAACCATATATATGTAACTAACCCTAGCTAATCAACCCTACTTAATTAAAACACATAACCCTAAACTATACTAGATATAACCCGATCTAATAAAAACATGCTCTATATATAGCAGCTAGCTAGCAAACCGTAGATTAACACCAATTAAAATATACATGGCCTATATCGATCATGTTGTATAACATATCCCTGAGATTCATTAATTAATTATATAATTATCGTGATAAATTAATTAACTTGAACTTTGACAAGTTCTCTCGAATGAAAACACATTTGATTAAGTTGCCTCATAATATATATATAATTAGTGTGCATGCATGGCCTACAATGCATTCGTGCATATATTTTAATGTATATTTGAACATATTCTTGGGGATTTCAATCTCTCTCTCTCTCTCGATCATCTATATATCGTTGGTGGCCCAAAAAACACACATATATATGCATGCAATTTATGCGTAAAGGCGCGGGTGCCTCTAATAATGTGTGTGCGCACTCGATCGATGATCCCTAAACCTTAAACAACCCTAAAACCTTAAATCCCTAATCCCTAAACCCTAAACACCCTAAACACTAAACCCTAAACCCTAGACCCTAAACGTACCCTAACCCTAACCCTAACCCTAAACCCTAGCTAATCCTAAACCCCAATTAAACCCTATGTATAGGCCAACGACACTTAATTGTGCATCGATCGAGCGGGTCATGGGTGCCTCGTGATCCTCTAATAAAATTAAATGTGCCGTGCATTAACCCTAAACCATATATATGTAACTAACCCTAGCTAATCAACCCTACTTAATTAAAACACATAACCCTAAACTATACTAGCTAGCTATAACCCGATCTAATAAAAACATGCTCTATATATAGCAGCTAGCTAGCAAACCGTAGATTAACACCAATTAAAATATACATGGCCTATATCGATCATGTTGTATAACATATCCCTGAGATTCATTAATTAATTATATAATTATCGTGATAAATTAATTAACTTGAACTTTGACAAGTTCTCTCGAATGAAAACACATTTGATTAAGTTGCCTCATAATATATATATAATTAGTGTGCATGCATGGCCTACAATGCATTCGTGCATATATTTTAATGTATATTTGAACATATTCTTGGGGATTTCAATCTCTCTCTCTCTCTCGATCATCTATATATCGTTGGTGGCCCAAAAAACACACATATATATGCATGCAATTTATGCGTAAAGGCGCGGGTGCCTCTAATAATGTGTGTGCGCACTCGATCGATGATCCCTAAACCTTAAACAACCCTAAAACCTTAAATCCCTAATCCCTAAACCCTAAACACCCTAAACACTAAACCCTAAACCCTAGACCCTAAACGTACCCTAACCCTAACCCTAAACCCTAGCTAATCCTAAACCCCAATTAAACCCTATGTATAGGCCAACGACACTTAATTGTGCATCGATCGAGCGGGTCATGGGTGCCTCGTGATCCTCTAATAAAATTAAATGTGCCATGCATTAACCCTAAACCATATATATGTAACTAACCCTAGCTAATCAACCCTACTTAATTAAAACACATAACCCTAAACTATACTAGCTAGCTATAACCCGATCTAATAAAAACATGCTCTATATATAGCAGCTAGCTAGCAAACCGTAGATTAACACCAATTAAAATATACATGGCCTATATCGATCATGTTGTATAACATATCCCTGAGAATCATTAATTAATTATATAATTATCGTGATAAATTAATTAACTTGAACTTTGACAAGTTCTCTCGAATGAAAACACATTTGATTAAGTTGCCTCATAATATATATATAATTAGTGTGCATGCATGGCCTACAATGCATTCGTGCATATATTTTAATGTATATTTGAACATATTCTTGGGGATTTCAATCTCTCTCTCTCTCGATCATCTATATATCGTTGGTGGCCCAAAAAACACACATATATACGCATGCACTTGATGCGTAAAGGCGCGGGTGCCTCTAATAATGTGTGTGCGCACTCGATCGATGATCCCTAAACCTTAAACAACCCTAAAACCTAATCCCTAATCCCCTAAACCCTAAACACCCTAAACACACTAAACCCTAGACCCTAAACACCCTAAACACTAAACCCTAAACCCTAGACCCTAAACACCGTAAACCCTAAACCCTAAACCCTAAACCCTAAACCCTAAACCCTAAAACCCTAAACCCTAAACCCTAAACCCTATAAACACCCTAAACACTAATTAAACCCTAAACCCTAGACCCTAAACACTAAACCCTAAACCCTAGACCCTAAACACCGTAAACACTAAACCCTAAACCCTAAACACCCTAAACACTAATTAAACCCTAAACCATAGACCCTAAACACTAGACCCTAAACCCTAGACCCTAAACACCCTAAACACTAAACCCTAGACCCTCTAAACACCGTAAACACTAAACCCTAAACCCTAGACCCTAGCTAAACACCCAAAACACTAAACCCTAAACCCTAAACCCTAAACCCTCTAAACCCTAAACCCTAAACCCTAAACCCTAAACCCTAAAACCCTAAACCCTAAACCCTAAACCCTATAAACACCCTAAACACTAATTAAACCCTAAACCCTAGACCCTAAACACTAAACCCTAAACCCTAGACCCTAAACACCGTAAACACTAAACCCTAAACCCTAAACACCCTAAACACTAATTAAACCCTAAACCATAGACCCTAAACACTAGACCCTAAACCCTAGACCCTAAACACCCTAAACACTAAACCCTAGACCCTCTAAACACCGTAAACACTAAACCCTAAACCCTCGACATGATTGCTGAAATGCATAATCATGTAGTATAGTTTTGTACTCGATGGATATACATTTCCTACTTCGCCTTAAATTAATCACCAACCACTGTATCTCATAATTAAACAGATGGACAGAACTTGGAAACTGCATGGACACTTATGTTCCCCTTCATATATAAATGGTGTTCAACCCTTTATGGGGTTTATTAGAGCTCATGATGGTCACAACCTGGACGTGTATTGCCCGCGCTGCACATGTATGAATGGTGAGAAGAGGCCTCACCCTGTAGTGGCAGATCATTTACACATTTTTGGGATGGACCGCACATATGTTAGGCGGGTTTAGCATGGTGAACCATATAATGATCCTTTAGCAGGAGAAGCAGATCTTGCTCACACTGTATGTGTGCTGGCATATGTAGTTAATTATTTATATTGATGCTGCCGCTGTTTCAATCAATAGTTTGCATTGCTGTGCAAGGTTCTGTACTCAAATTTAACTTGTTGCAGATGGATGGACGGGAAGGAGAGAAAAAGCGCTTGCTTCAGGAAACGGGTTTCAGCTCTGGGACATGTGCTGTGCCAGATGAGAAGGTAAATATGTAAAACGGCATTTGTTCAGGTTGCATCCCTTAGATGTTTGTCTAATCGGTTGATGTACTAATTGCAGAAGCATAGAGTTAAAGAGGTCTCTCAGTTTGATGGGAGATTTGAAGATGAATCTCAGTTTGATGCACCTGTGGATGGTACTGATGACGAGCCTTTCATAGACGAAGGTCCTGCACCTGAGATTATCCAGTCTACAGAAGGAGGCCGTGGACCGAGTACACAGCTTTGCGTTGAAGTGGATGCACGCCCGGAGATCATCACGGGCGTCCGGGTAGTCTCAAGACCACCCAGCCCTGATGCACCTGTGGATGGTACTGATGACGAGCCTCTCATAGACGAAGGTCCTGCACCTGAGATTATCCAGCCTACAGAAGGAGGCCGTGGACCGAGTACACAGCTTTGCGTTGAAGAGGATGCACACCCGGAGATCATCAGGGGCGTCCCGGTAGTCTCAGGACCACCCAGCCCTGATGCAAAATGTTGAGCTACTTTATGATTCGTACTCTTATGTTCTGGTGCTGTAGTATGTTATGATTTGTACGCCTTTGGCGCTAGATTAAGCATTCAGTGGATGATCGCGTTGCAAAATTCGACACCCACACAATCAGTTCATCGTACAAGTAGTAGCACAATTACTTCTACAGCGATTCCTGCCAGCGCATTAGTTGGTAGCATGAAACACTTTCAGGTACTCCCCTCTGATTCATATTAATTGACTCAATTCTGTCTAGATATGGATGTATCTAGATGCATTTGTTAACTAGACTAACAAACTTGAGTCAGTTAATATGAATCCGTGTAAACCGCCCAAGTCCTCGAGCAGCTAGTTTATTGACTCTGGACTCCAAGCCTCTCGCGGCAAGCCATCGACGAAGCTTTGACCAGATCTTGGCCCGCAATTTTTTTTGTGTGGCGAATAGCAAAGCTTTGACCAGTTCCTCTCGGGATACAGCACGCCGGTGAGCTTGCACGGTTGCCATGAGCACTTTCCGGCGGAACTTCCTCTTCAGCGCCCTCAAGCCGCTGCTGCGAGACAGCACGCAGTGCCTCGAGGTGGACGGAATTCTGGATCTCAGGGCGGGTGGTCCGCATCGTCCGGGAACGATCTCCAGCGGGTTAACGAGGACATGCATGGCGGCCAGGGGATTTGTTTTTTGTTTTTTTTTTTTTGGGATTTGGGGTTTTTTCGGATAGGGGAGGAGGAACCGAGGAAGAGGAAGGAACAGCCGCGTGCTTGGCGCGTGGCGGTGTGCTTGAATTTCGAATTTTTGTGAAATGTTTCATTTCCCCGCTACAATTCGGGGGTTTCTTGACGCGCCAATGCGTCCCGCCGGGCAGCTTCAAGTAAATTTGGGGTGCCACACTATGGGCCCTAGTTTCAGTGAGACATGTAATGACTAGTCACATCAGTAAGTTCACTGTGTAATAAAATATGTTACCCCTCCCCTTTATGTAGCACCCCTTCTCTCCCGATCGAGTGCCGATTGCCGACGGATGCAAGCCGCTAGCTCGATCCCCTCCTTTCGCCTCCACCGTCCAGGCATCCAGCTTGGAGGGGCAAGCTGCATCTAGCCCAAGCGGATTAGGTAGGACTAGTAATGTTCTCTCCTTTCTCGAGATCGGTTCTTTTTTCCTCTCCTCGATATCTTGCGCATCTCTTTCCTATTCTGGGCAAAGGGGTGTCTTTCTGGTCACCCTCGAGCTGGGAGTGATTGATGGGGGTGGGGGCGGGGGCTACCTTTGCTTGGATTGGGGTGTTCTTCCTTTATTTGTCGACATTTGCAACCTTTGTAGTTTCTGCTGATCCTCACTGTATCTTTTGTCAGCTTGTACAGGAAAGGTAAGACCTCGGCGGTGGGGGCAATGGAGCGTAAGGCCACCACGCATGTGGGCAGTTGGCTGAGCCTGAGCTGCGTCCCCAGCCCCGCGAAGCAGGTACTCCGTTTGCTTATCCACTCTTTACCTTTTAAGTGTCTCTCTGGTCTCTGCATCCTCAATCTGTTCCTGTTCTGGAATATGCTTAAAGTAGCACATGTCTTCAGCTGTTTGTGCGTAAAGCCTCTGTGACACCATGCTCTATATTCTCTGTATCAGGTTGGTACCTCCAGGTTCCGTGCTGAGGCTATGGGGAACGAGAATAGCGCCCCACCTGCTGCAGGAGCATGGCCCGATCTGCAGCACAAGAAGCGAAATGCCACTGCCGAGCTGGGCAGGGACCGCCCAGGGGTAATTTTTTTAACCAACTTACCATGATGTAGTCTGAATCTGATACTCCCTCAGATCCAAATTAATTGACTCAACTATCTGTAGATACGGATGTATCTAGATGTGTTTTAGCTCTAGATACTACTGCCTCCATCCCAAAGCTTTGGGCTTATATTATTTTTAGAAAGTCAAACTATACCATGTTTGACTAAGCTTTTACCAAAAATCAGTAACATGCAAAATACAAAATTAATATCATTAAATAGATAATAAAATATATTTTCCTACGGTATCTACACAGTATTATATTTGTTGATAGAATGTTCTAAAATTTTGGTCAAACTTTGCTTGTTTTGATTTCTCAAAAATAAATAAGGCTTAAGCTTTTGGATGGTGGTAGTACATTCATATCTAGACAAAGCTGAGTTAACTAGTTTTTTGTCTGTCCATAGCTAGTGTTCACGCTGCAAAAGGCTAAGAGCATCCACTATATGCATCAGTCTATCTCATACAGTAATTCAATATCACTGCTGAGGTCTGCCTTTTGTTTTGCTATTCATATGCAGACTGAAACTTTAGGGCCTTTACTCAAAAGGAAGATCAAAACTGCGGCTGATCAGGCTGCCAGTATGTTGATGCCGCCCCCATCTTCTAAATGCCTCTACAAGCACAAGGCCACGCACCAGCTGGGTGGTGATCTTTTAATGAATATGGTATATTTTCTTAATCCACAAAACATGCCTTGATTTTTCTCTGTTTATTGTCGGTTTTTTCTATGCTTGCCAAAAGTTTACAACAACAACAACAACAACCAAGCCTTTCAGTCCCAAACAAGTTGGGGTAGGCTAGAGTTGAAACCCATAAGATCTCGAAGCCAAAAGTTTAGAAACACCAAATTCGTTTGCTTACAATCATCATACAGTAATGTTCATCTACTCCAGTTCCCCTAACCCAACATAAAATGATGTTAATTTCGATTTTTAGATTAAAAGAGCACCATTAGGCGCTGTTAATTACGACTTTGAGATTAAAATGTCATTTGCAATTGTTAATTACAATTTTGAGACAATTGGTTAGTTTAACCTCGATCTCTTCTGCTCTCCATTTTTCCCAACCGAACAAAAATGTAACCATTCCATTCCTCTGAAATGGAACCATTCCATTCCATTCCACGCTGTTTCAGAACCGAACACACCCTTGCATTGTTGTGAACTGTTGTCCATACACGGCCATACCCTTCCACTTACATCTAGCACTATATGCATCAGTCTGTCTCAGAGTCATTCAATATCACTGCTGAGATCTGTTCCCATTCTTATGCAGGCTGAAACTGCTGCGCCTTTACTCAAGTGGATGCAAAATGGGGCTAATGAGGCTGCTGTGAGGACGATGGTGCCGGCACCATCTTCCGAAAACCTCTACAAGCACGAGGCCATGGGCCAGCTGGGTGGTGACCTTTTAATGAATCTGGTATATTTTCTTAATCCACATACATGATTTCATTATTATCTGTTTAATTACTGTTGGCTTTGTCTAATGCTTACCAAAAGTTCAGAAACACTGCGTTTGCTTACAATCATCATACACTAATTTTTCACTTTTCAGTCTGTCTCATCCAGTATATAAACTGTTGATTTCCATTGGCTTCTTTTGTAATCATTTGCATTGTTGTCAACTGTTCTCTATGCACAACCCTATTCTTCCACTTACACCCGCACTATTTGCATCAGTCTATCTCATAGATTTATTAAATATCAATGATGAGTTCTGTTGCTATTCATATGCAGGATGAAACTTCTGTTCCTCTACTCAAATGGATAAAAAATGATCCTGATGAGGCTGCTGTGAAGACGATGGTGCTGCCACCATCTTCTGAAAACCTCCTCAAGCACAAGGCCACGGGCCAGCTGGGTGGTACCCTTTTCAGTAAGCAGGTATATTTTCTTAATCCTCATACATGATTTGATTTTTGTCTGTTTATTGCCGGCTTTGTCTAATGCTTACCAATAGTTCAGAAACACACACACCTATTCTTCCACTTACATCCAGCACTATATGCATCAGTGTCTCATAGATTCATTTTATATATCACTGCTGATGTCTGTTGCTCTTCAATTTTTATATGCAGACTGAAACTGCTAAGCCTTCATTGGTCAAAAGGATTGCAACTGCTGCTGATGAGGCATCTGCAGAGGCTGCCACCAAGTTACTGTCAGCCCCACCTTCTGGATGCTTATATAAGCTCAAGTCCAAGGATCAGCCGGGCCGTAACCATCCAAGGGTTCGGGTATATTTTCTTAAGCCACATATACATGCCATGATTTATGTCTGATATTATCACTGGCTCTGTCTAATGCTTTTTGGAATTCGGAAACACCAAATTAGCATGCTTATATTCATCATACACTAATTTTTCACTGTTCAGTTTGTAACATAGTGTTATGCACTTGCTTGTCAACATTTGCATTGCTCTGAACTATGCACTTTACACAACCTAATTCTTCCACTTACGTTCAGCGCTACGCACCAGTAGTACCTCCCATGTTTCCTTCACCATCCCGATGCCGAGCTTGCGGGAATATGGCGGGCCCATGTACATACCCCGCATATAACACCTCCTATGGCTCTATCTACCTTTCTAGTAGCTCCTTCACAGAGTTACAGGTATGTATTCTCAGTGGTTTAGCATGAATTGGCATATAGTAAAGTCTTGTTTTTAGTCTTCCTGCTTCTTACATTTGTATCAATTTTCACATGCAGACTGTACCTTGTGAACTTCGTCCAATGATTAACCAGATGTGTCCGCATGAAGGATCTTTCACTATGCATGGCAATGGCAAATTGATGAACACCTACACGGTCTATGAGGTGTATGTCTACAAGACGCAGGCCATCACATATTTGTATGGACATGATTGGAGAAAGTTTGCTTTTGACTACGGTCTGAAGAAGGGCGACGAGCTGAGGATCAGAAACTCAAACGGGCAGATATACGTAACTGCTTACAGAGTTGGAGACACTTCCAAATATATAATATGTAACTTTTTTCTACTCATATCTTTTGATAACTGCATTCTGAGCAGTTGTTCTAAACCATTCCCTCTGTTCTAGCTTGCTGGGTTTAACATGATCAAAGCTGCAGATCCCCTGACGGAACAGGAGCGGATGTCACAAAGGGCAACCACACCAGCACCGGCACCGGCTTCCCACTCTCCTGCATCAGCACCGGTTCCTGTACCAGCTCCGTTTACTGCATCTACCCAGCAGTCCCCTACATCAGCATTGGTTCCTGTAGAGGCCCCATATACTACACATGCCCAGCAGGCTCCTGCATCAGCACTGGTTCCTCTAGCTGCACCGTTTACTGCACCTGCCCAACAGTCTCCTGCATCAGCACCGGTTCCTCTAGAGGCACCGTTTACTGCACCTGCCCAGCAGTCTCCTGCATCAGCACCAGCTCGTGTACCAGCCCAGGCTCATGCACCTGCCCCAGCCAGATCACCGAGGTCTCAGCTCATTGCTGTGGCCACCCGTGTGGTGACCAGGACGCATCTGAAGGCTATGTTCGTGAGTATATGACAGCATAACTGCTCTTATCTTGATGTCTTCTCTGCTCAAAGTCTCACATGGTTCAGTGCATTGGTGCCATTGACTAATTTTTGGTGGTATCTCTTGCTTTGAATCAGAAATTGCCTAAAAGTATCTCCAAGGATCTCAATGCTGGCCGAAGGGGCAAGATATCCCTCGTCATGGAGAGTGAAGGTCTCACCGTGGAGGGACGGTACTCTGTCAGTCCCACAGATGGCCGCTTGGCTGTTACTTCCAGGTGGAAAAAGTTCATTGACGGTGCCAAACTTCGCATTGGATCAAAGTTGAAGGTCAAGATCTTTCGATGCCGCTGTGACATGCTGGTCATAAAGTTCGCGGTTGTCTAGTTCTGTTGTCCCATGAGCCCTTAGCAAATGCATTTGTAGTTATACTTATATAAGGTTATCTTATCTGAACTGCTAATTAATTGTATGGGTGGTAAAACTCTGGCAAGCTTTTGCTCTTAGCAAGTATGTATGTATGATCAGCTATTATGATAACTAATGTTTGTGTTCATCTTAATTTGCATTTCCCTTTTAGAAAAAAACTTAATTTCTATTTTGGCTGACCTGTTAGAGAACTATCAGATTGAACCCACAACATGATTCATATAGATTCATTACACCGAGCCACATGTCTTGACCTTGCGATACACTACTTCCATTAATTAGTGCAAGAAGGCTTACCTGAGCTGCCTGAACCATGGCAGATTCGAATCCACCTTATCTATCTAGAAATACAACCTTTGCAGAAAGAGGATTTGCAGTATGGGGAGGCTGACATTGGGGACCCATGAGCCAGCAGCGTCGTCAACGTTTTAAAGGTGGCAGGAGATCGAAAGAAAAAATAAGCCAAAAATCAGTTGGTAAACAAATTCAAGAAAAGAAACATTTACCTTTCTGAGAGGATGACATGCGGGACCCATGAGGCAGCAGCATCCTCAACTATTTCAAGGCGGCAGGGGATCAAAATAAAAAAGGAAATAGCCAGAAATTAATTAGGGTCAAAAATAAATCCATCAAAGGAAACTTTTATTGTTCATAGAGGATGACATGTGGGACCGACTTGCCAGCTGCGTCGTCATCGTTTCAAAGGGGGCAGGGGATCAAAAGAAAAAGACAAATAGCCAGAAATTAGGGGAAAAAAATAAATCCAACAAAGAAAACTTTTATTGTTCATAGAGGATGACATGCGGGACCCATGAGCCAGCAGCTTCCTCAACGTTTCAAAGTCGGCATGAGATTGAAAGAAAAAGTCAAGTGACATAATATCAGGAGCCAAAAATAATCCAAGAAAAGAAACTTTATTGTACATAGAGGATGACATGCGGGTCCCATTTTGTAGCAGCGGTCTCAACGCTTCCAAGGCGGCACAGGACCGAAAGAAAAATGAAGTAGCCAGAAATCAGGGTGTGAAAAAAATCCAAGAAAAGAAAGATTTTAATTGGGCTGTATCTGGACATCTGCCTTCGAACTATACTGCTGGGCCTTTTGACTCGTACAATTTCAGCCCACTCCAAAACAGGAAAGGTCGGATTTTTCTCAAAAAAAACAGGAAAGTCCTATGCTTCGCAAAAACAAAAAACAAGGAGATTCAACATATAAGTTTGTTTATGTAGATATAAAGATTTAATTTATCCGTTTGCAATAGCTCAGAGCGAAATACAACGTTTATTGTCTGCAAAATAAAATATCACATGTTTCTTGTACGGGGAGGCTGACATCGGGGACCCATGAGCCAGCAGCGGAGTCAACGTTTCAAAGGCGGCAGGGATCAAAATAAAAAAGCCAAAAATCAGTTGGTAAAAAAATACAAGAAAAGAAAACATTTATCGTTCTGAGAGGATGACATGCGGGACCCATGAGGCAGCAGCATCCTCAACGTTTCAAAGTCGGCATGAGATCGAAAGAAAAAGGCAAGTGACATAATATCAGGAGCCAAAAATAATCCAAGAAAAGAAACTTTATTGTACATAGAGGATGACATGCGGGTCCCATTTTGTAGCAGCGGTCTCAACGTTTCCAAGGCGGCACAGGACCAAAAGAAAAATGAGGCAGCAGCATTCTCAACAATTCCAAGGCGGCAGGGGATCAAAAGAAAAATAAAGGAAATAGCCAGAAATTAATTAGGGGTCAAAAATAAATCCACCAAAGGAAACTTTTATTGTTCATAGAGGATGACATGTGGGACCGACCTGCCAACGTCCTCATCGTTTCCAACGGGGGCAGGGGATCAAAAGAAAAAGGCAAATAGCCAGAAATTAGGGGTAAAAAATAACTCCAAGAAAGGAAACTTTTATTGTTCGTAGAGGATGACATGCGGGACCCATGAGCCAGCAGATTACTCAACGTTTCAAAGGCGGCATGAGATCGAAAGAAAAAGGCAAGTGACCAAATATCAGGAGCCAAAAATAATCCAAGATTTATTGTACATAGAGGATGACATGTGGGTCCCATTTTGCAGCAGCGGTCTCAATGTTTGTAATGCGGCTTGAGATCAAAAGAAAAAGAAAGTAGCTAGTAATTAGGGGGTGAAAAAAAATCCAAGAAAAGAAAGTTGATGGACATAGAGGATGACATGCGGTTCCCTTGAACCAACAGCTTACTCAACGTTTCAAAGGGGGCAGGGGATCAAAAGAAAAAGGCAAGGCAAAAATCAGAGGGTGAAAAAAAATCCAACAAAGGAAACTTTTATAGCACACAGAGGATGACATGCGGGTCCATGAGCCAGCAGGTACCTCAACGTTTCAAACGTGGCATGAGATCGAAAGAAAAAGTCAAGTTACCAAATATGAGGTGCCAAAAAAACTCCAAGAAAAGAAAGTTGATTGCTCATAGAGGATGACATGCGGGTCCCATTTAGCTGCAGCGGTCTCACCGTTGAGAGGCGGCAGGGGATCGAAAGAAAAAGTCAAGTGACCAAATATGAGGTGCCAAAAATAATCCAAAAAATGAAAGTTTTATAGTACATAGAGGATGACATGCGGGTCCCATTTAGCAGCAGCGGTATCACTGTTTGAGAGGCAGCAGGGGATCGAAAGAAAAAGTCAAGTTACCAAATATGAGGTGCCAAAAAAAATCCAAGAAAAGAAAGTTTTAAGTACATAGTGGATGACATGCGGGTCCCATTTAGCAGCAGCGGTATCACTGTTTGAGAGGCAGGGGATCGAAAGAAAAAGTCAAGTGACCAAATATGAGGTGCCAAAAAAATCCAAGAAAAGAAAGTTTTATAGTACATAGAGGATGACATGCGGGTCCCATTTAGCAGCAGCGGTATCACTGTTTGAGAGGCGGCGGGTGATCTAAAGAAAAAGTCAAGTGACCAAATATGAGGTGCCAAAAAAATCCAAGAAAAGAAAGTTTTATAGTACATAGAGGATGACATGCGGGTCCCATTTAGCAGAGAGGTATCACTGTTTGAGAGGCGGCAGGTGATCGAAAGAAAAAGTCAAGTGACCAAATATGAGGTGCCAAAAAAATCCAAGAAAAGAAAGTTTAATAGTACATAGAGGATGACATGCGGGTCCCATTTAGCAGCAGCGGTATCAGCGTTTGAGAGGCGGCAGGGGATCGAAAGAAAAAGGTAAGTGACCAAATATGAGGTGCCAAAAATAATTCAAGAAAAGAAAGTTTTATAGTACATAGAGGATGACATGCGGGTCCCATTTAGCAGCAGCGGTATCACCGTTTGAGAGGCGGCGGGATCGAAAGAAAAAGGCAAGTGACCAAATTTGAGGTGCCAAAAAAACTCCAAGAAAAGAAAGTTGATTGCACATAGAGGATGACATGCGGGTCCCATTTAGCAGCAGCGGTCTCAACGTTTCCAAGGCGGCAAGGGATCAAAAGAAAAAGGAAGTAGCCAGAAATCAGGGGGTCAAAAAAATCCAAGAATAGAAAGAATTTTGGTTCATAGAGGATGACATGCGGGACCCATGATCCTGCATCGTAAACGGCTCGATCGGAGAACGTTGAACGAGATGGCGCGATCTAGAAAAAAACAATGCCAGAGAGGCTGCCATCTGGGCCCTACATCCCTCGGTGGTGCGGATTTGCGTTGACTCGGCCGGCGAACCCGAGATTTCGAGATGCACCACGTCCCGGGCCACCATACGCCACGTTTTGGCCGCTTTCGTCGGGCTAGGTGGCCTCAAAAACGAGAAAAAAAAGTTTTGACATGCACCACGGAGGGACCAAAATCGTCGGCCATGGTACACCAGCAACCACGGCGCGACTTCAACTTCGTCGGCCATGGCAACTTTTCTTGTAGTGCTTCTATGCAGGACTAAATTTTTCTTCGCGGAATTTATTGGATTCAGCTGCTGGAGGTACCTTTATGTCCATCACATTGGGGGCGGCTACAAAACTTCTTGATGATATGATGATAAATTACTCTGAATGGCACACGGAAAGAGCTCCACAAGGTAAGAAGGTAAATTCTGTTGAAGAAACCTCTTCCTTGAGTGATAAGATTGATGTGATTATGTCTATGCTTGTGAATGGTAGATCTAATGTTGATCCAAATAATGTTCCTTTAGCTTCATTGGTTGCTCAAGAAGAAAATGTTGATGTGAATTTCATTAAAAATAATAATTTCAACAACAATGCTTATAGGAACAACTCTGGTAATAACTATAGGCCATATCCTTCTGCTAATGGTAATGGTTATGGTAATTCTTATGGGAATTCTTACAATAATAATAGGAGTGTACCCTCTGGTCTTGAAGCCATGCTTAAAGAATTTATTAGTACACAAACTGCTTTTAACAAATCTGTTGAGGAAAAGCTTGATAAAATTGATACTATTGCTTCTAGAGTTGATAGACTTGCCTCTGATGTTAATCTTTTAAAATTGAAAGTTATGCCTAATAATGATATTGATAATAAGATTACTACTACAGCAAATGCCATCCAAGTTAGAATTAATGAGAATATAAGATTAATGGCTGAATTGCGTGCTAGGTGGGATAGAGAAGAAAATGAAAAACTAGCTAAAGAGAATAATGTAGCTAAAGTTTGGACTATTACCACCACTTGTAATGCTAATTCTTCACATGTTGCTGCACCTCCTACTATCAATGGTAAAATAATTGGTGTTGGCAATGTTTCTACTCCTAGTGCAAAGCGAACAAAACTGCCTGAAATTGCTAAAACTGCTGAAACTGCTTGTGATAAAACTGCTGAAATTTTTTCCAACCTTGGGAACAATGATCCCATTGCTGTAGCTCATAATGATTTAGATTTTGATGATTGCCACATCTCTGAAGTTATAAAGTTCTTACAAAAACTTGCTAAAAGTCCTAATGCTAGTGCTATAAATTTAGCCTTTACAAAACATATTACAAATGCTCTCATAAAAGCTAGAGAAGAGAAACTAAAACTTGAAACTTCTATTCCTAGAAAGTTAGAAGATGGTTGGGAGCCCATCATTAAAATGAAATTCAATGACTTTGAATGTAATGCTTTATGTGATCTTGGTGCAAGTATTTCTGTTATGCCTAAAAAGATTTATGATATGCTTGACTTGCCACCATTGAAGAATTGTTATTTGGATGTTAATCTTGCCGATAATGTTAAAAAGAAACCTTTGGGGAGGATTGATAATGTGCATATTACGGTTAACAATAACCTTGTCCCCGTTGATTTTGTTGTCTTGGATATTGAATGCAATGCATCTTGTCCTATTGTGTTGGGAAGACCTTTTCTTCGAACCGTTGGTGCTGTTATTGATATGAGGGAAGGTAATATTAAATATCAATTTCCTCTCAAGAAAGGTATGGAACACTTCCCTAGAAAGATAATGAAGTTGCCTTTTGATTCTATTATTAGAACAAGTTATGATGTTGATGCTTCTACTCTTGATGTTACTTGATTTGCACTTTCTGCGCCTAGCTGAAAGGCGTTAAAGAAAAGCGCTTATGGGAGACAACCCATGTTTTTACTACAGTACTTTGTTTTATATTTGAGTCTTGGAAGTTGTTTACTACTGTAGCAACCTCTCCTTATCATGTTTTTGTGCCAAGTAAAGTTTCTATGTTATAGTTGATGTTATATTTGGGATCGCTGCGCAGAAACAACATTGCTGTCTGTCACGAATCTGGGCACAAGTCTCTGTAGAAAATTCGAAAAAATCTGCCAATTTACGAGATCCTCAGATATGTACGCAACTTTCATTAGTTTTGAGTTTTTCCATTTGAGCAAGTCTGGTGCCAGCTTTAAATTCGTCTTTACGGATTGTTCTGTTTTGACAGATTCTGCCTTTTATTTCGCATTGCCTCTTTTGCTATGTTGGATTTATTTCTTTGATCCATTAATGTCCAGTAGCATTATGCAATGTCCAGAAGTGAAAATAATGATTGTGTCACCTCTGAATGAGTGAATTATTAATTGTGCACTAACCCTCTAATGAGTTTGCTTGAAGTTTGGTGTGAAGGAAGTTTTCAAGGGTCAAGAGAGGAGAATGATATACTATGATCAAGAGGAGTGAAAGCTCTAAGCTTGGGGATGCCCCCGTGGTTCACCCCTGCATATTTTAAGAAGACTCAAGCGTCTAAGCTTGGGGATGCCCAAGGCATCCCCTTCTTCATCGACAACATCATCAGGTTCCTCCCCTGAAACTATATTTTTATTCAGTCACATCTTGTGTTCTTTACTTGGAGCGTCGGTTTGTTTTCGTTTTTGTTTTTGTTTGAATAAGATGGATCCTAGCATTCACTTTGTGGGAGAGAGACACGCTCCGCTGTTGCATATGGACACATGTGTCCTTAGGCTTTACTCATAATGTTCAAGGCGAAGTTTCTTCTTCGTTAAATTGTTATATGGTTGGAATTGGAAAATGCTACATGTAGTAATTCTAAAATGTCTTGGATAATGTGATACTTGGCAATTGTTGTGCTCATGTTTAAGCTCTTGCATCATATGCTTTGCACCCATTAATGAAGAAATACATAGAGCTTGCTAAAATTTGATTTGCATATTTGGTCTCTCTAAGGTCTAGATAATATCTAGTATTGAGTTTTGAACAACAAGGAAGACGGTGTAGAGTCTTATAATGTTTACAATATGTCTTTTATGTGAGTTTTGCTGCACTGTTCATCCTTGAGTTTGCTTCAAATAACCTTGCTAGCCTAAACCTTGTATCGAGAGGGAATACTTCTCATGCATCCAAAATCCTTGAGCCAACTACTATGCCATTTGTGTCCACCATACCTACCTACTACATGGTATTTCTCCGCCATTCCAAAGTAAATTGCTTGAGTGCTACCTTTAAAACTCCATCATTCACCTTTGCAATATATAGCTCATGGGACAAAATAGCCTTAAAAACTATCGTAGTATTGAATATGTACTTATGCACTTTATATTTTATTAAGTTGCTTGTTGTGCGATAACCATGCTTCTGGGGAACGCCATCAACTATTGTTGAATATCATGTGAGTTGCTATGCATGTCCGTCTTGTCTGAAGGATCTATCATTTTAGTGGTTGGAGCATGCAAAATTGTTAGAGAAGAACATTGGGCCGCTAACTAAAGCCATGAATCATGGTGGAAGTTTCAGTTTGGACACATATCCTCAATCTCATATCACTACAAGAAAAGTTCTGATAGACAACGTCTCAAAATCGTCCGCTAAGGGGTATTTTTCGTCGCCTATGGGCCTAACCCGACGATATGGGTTCCGTTGTCGAAACTGCGTCAGGCAAAGTCCAACGACGATTTTTTCGGTCCGTCGCGCTTGGGCGCCCTTCCGCCACGGAAAATCGGACCGTTGCGGAAGTGTTTTCGGGAGCCCGTTGACTGCTGACGTCATGCAAACTGACACGTGGCAGACGCCGTTAACTGCCAGTTAACGGCGTTAACCGGCTGAAACCCCGTGGTAGATGGTAGGCCCACACGAGGCCTGCCACGTCTTAAGCGGGCCGGGCCAGATGACATAGTTTGACCGGTCAACTATATAGCTGGGCTGGTCCATTAGTTAAGTGGGCCGGGCCTAACCTCTAAGGTTGACTGGTCAAAACTTAAATGGGCCGGCCCATTTAACATGTGGGGTCCACCTTACACAACTGGGCGGCCCAAAAAGCAAGTGGGCCGGGCCAAAAACAGGTGGGTCCTTTCTGTTAAAAGCCCGGCCCATTTAGTGTGTGGGGTCCACCGTATAGCAAGTGGGCCGGCCCAACAAGCTAGTGGGCGGGCCAAAACACAGTGGGTCCCATTTTCTGTTAAAGGGTCGGCCCATTTAGTTCGTGGGGTCCACCATATAGCAAGTGGGCGCCCAACAAAATAGTGGGCGGGCCAAAAACACAGTGGGTCCCACTTTCGTTAAAGAAGCCCATTTAGTGTGTGGGGCCCACCATATAGCAAGTGGTGGCCCATCAAGATAGTGGGCGGGCCAAAAGCAATTGGGTCCCACATTCCTGTTAATGGGCCGGCCCATTTGGTATGTGGGGTCCACCATATAGAAAGTGGGCCGGGCCAAACACAGGTGGGTCCCACCTTCCACTTAAAGGGCCGGCCCATTTACCATGTGGGACCACCATAGAGCAAGTGGGGCCCAACAAGATAGTGGGCCGGCCCAATAAGCAGGTGGGCCCCTTTTGTTAAAGGCCGGCCCAACTAGTACGTGGGGTCCACAATTTAGCAAGTGGGCCGGCCCAACAAGATAATGGGCCGGGCCAAAAACACATGGGTCCCACTTTCCTCTTAAAGGGCCGGCCCATTTATTATGTGGGGTCCCCAAATGGGGGCCCAACTAATTAGTGGGCCGGCCCAGTAGTTGGTGGGGTCCACCTTAAAGCAAGTGGGCCAGCCCAATTAGTGTGTGGGGTCCACCGTAAATCAAATGGGCTGGCCCAAGAAGTAAGTGGGCCAGCCCGTTTAGTTGCTGTTTATATGCCGGCATAATATGCGCTTTAGGATTTTGCGGGCAGGCACATATGTGATTTCGCTTAATTGGGCCGTTTAAGGGATGGGAATTCGTGATTTAGTTGATTTCTGTCGGATAGCCTCACTTACCACAAGCACCAAAGAAAAAATGCGCGAAAGAACTATAAAAACTAACTAAATATTACATCAGCTGCAAGGCATTGAAAAAAATATTACAGAACCCAGAGAAATTGAATGGTAATTAAACCTAGCAATACAATGAAGCGATCCGGCAATCTTTTAAGTTGTCCATGCAGCACCTATATCTGAAACAAAGACATTACAAGTTAAGACAACAACAATGGAAAGGCAAAGACACTACAATATAGTTTGCCAAAGAATTTGGAACTCATCATTTCGTCGTTATAACAAGATCATTGTAATGTGCACAATAAGCAAACAAAGAGTGCATGCCGCATACCAACAGCCAATATAACAGAGCATGTTAGAATGAAACAGCAGACTTACTACTGTCGAGTCCCATGCAAACCAACATGTTCAGGGAGTACAAAATTGGCATGAACAACATAGTAGCAGGCTATAAATTTTGTAACAACGACTGAGCAAGATGAAGTTATGATGGCTACATCTACAGAGCAGGGAATGTAAACCAAAAATAGAAGTTACGATGGCAAAAGCTAAAGAGGAGGGAATGTGAACCAACATGTGCCAAGTGCAATTACTTCATTTTGGCCGTGAACTAAATAATAATCCTGAACTTATAGTGAAGGGGATGCAAATCAAGATGTTTCGGGATATAAACTTGTAATGAGCAACACATGGAGGATAGTTAACGCTGGAGCTTAGGATGGACCAGATACAGAATATAGTGGGATCACCTGTGAACTTGTATAAGAGGGAATGCAAACCAATATGTTCAGCTTTCCATATGTGAGCGTCATGCCAAGTCAGAGAAACAAGTCAATAATGCAGCTTTTGAAGAACAAGATGGCACGCAAAATTATTATCTAGTAGTATGACAAGTTTATTTGTACTACAGGCTAGATAGCAGAGTGATAGCATGCCAAACTAAGTCCTTACTTTGTTAGCTTACAATGAACTAGATACAAAACAATGGCATCACCTGTAGTACAGGGAATGCAAGCCAACATGTTCATGGAGTAAAAAATTGGCACAAACAACATAGTAGCAGGCCATAATTTTTGTAACAACGACTGAGCAAGATAAAGTTATGATGGCTAGATCTACAGAGCAGGGAATGTAAACCAAATATAGAAGTTACGATGCCAAAAGCTATAGAGCAGGGAATGCGAACCAACATGTGCAATTACTTAAAATTGGCCATGAACTAAATAATAGCAGGATGTTACTATAATACCTACAGTATAATTTTTGTAACAACGACTGAGCAAGATAGAAGTTATGATGGCTACATCTACAGAGCAGGGAATGCAAACCAAAATGTTCAATCGCTTAAAGTTAGCAATGAAGTAGAAAATAGCAACGTGTTACGGTCATAGCTAGGAATGAACTAAAAGAGCTTCAGATAAACAAGCATCTGAACCCAGAACATGGCGCTAAAACAAGGGACTTACATTAGGAGAAGCACTCTGTGGGAGTCACAGCAGATCTTCCTGGGGTTGATAGATCCGGTGATGAAGTACGCTACATGTGCTACTTGGGGTTGGAGAGACGGCCATTACACTTCATGATTACTCATCTCATCTGCAAAAACGTAACGGCGCGTCGTTAGCACAAACAGGTTCCCCCAAGATTAAACAAGAACTTGCAGGCAAGCAATAGAAAAGCGACAGTAGAAGAGTTTAGATCATGCACGGCGCCGGTGAAGCAGATCCGGTTCATGCACAGCGGTGTCGGTGAGCAAGATCCGATGCGGTGGACGACGGATCCGGCGAAGCGGCTCCGGTGGGGTGGACGATGCCGCAGCTGAAGCGACTGCGGTAGACTGCTGGATGAGCATATATGGTTTCGAGGTTCGGCGGGGATGATCCGGTCCGGTTGATGACGGCGTCGATGAAGCGGCTCCGGCAGGCAGCCGGATGACGAGGATCGCGAGGGCTCGGGTAGGCCAGGGAAGTCCGGCGGGGATGTTCCGGTGCGGTGGTCGTGGAGGTGGTAGAGAGAGGGACTTGAGAAGTTCCGGTGGGTGGTCTCAGATGAGAGACTGAAGGAAATGTATTTTTTTTGGGAGGGTTTCCGGGCTAGGGAGGTGGTGATCGAAAAAATGACGGGCAAACCCCTCACCAACCGACTTTGCTGTCATCTCCACAGGGGTAGAATGGGAATTTGGAAGCGTGTGAAATTTTTGTATTTTGTGGGCGGGAAGTTTTGCCGCTATGAGATTTTGAATTTCGCTAAGGTACAAGTATAATGATAAAAAATTGTGAGACCGTACTAGTACCTCTGTTCAAGGCCGACTGTAAAATCAAATCATCATCAAGTTGAACATCGGTTACTACCATGATCATCATCGGACACAGATCTGGTGACATGCACCTGAAATTGGTGCATTCGTTGCAAAGTATAATGCTAAAAAAATTAGTGACCGTACTAGTACTTCTGTTCAAGCCCGAGTGCAACATCAAATCATCATCACGTGGAAAATTTGTTACCATGATCATGATCTATCTCTAAATTTGGCGCATCCGCTAAATCTGGCAAAGTATAATGATAAAGAAATTGTGAGACAGTAGTAGTACTTCTGTTCATGGTCGAGTGCAACATCAAATCATCATCACGTTTAAAATTTGTTACCATGATCATGATCTACCTCTGAAAATGGGCGCATCCGCTAAAACTTGCAAATTATAATGATACAAAATTGTGATACCGTACTAGGACTTATGTTCAAGGTCGAGTGCAACATCAAATCATCATTACATTGAAAAGTGTGTTACCATGATCATGATCTATCTCTGAATTTGGCGCATCCGCTAAATCTCGCAAAGTATAATGATAAAGAATTTGTGAGACAGTATAGTAGTACTTCTGTTCAAGCCCGAGTGCAACATCAAATCATCATCACGTTGAAAATTTGTTACCATGATCATGATCTATCTCTGAATTTGGCGCATCCGCGCTAAATGTTGCAAAGTATAATGATTAAAAAAATTGTGAGACCGTACTAGTACTTATGTTCAAGGTCGAGTGCAACATCAAATCATCATCACGTTGACAATTTCTGTTACCATGATCCTCTATTTGGGGATGCTGCTCCCACACCACACCAGCGGCCCCAAACGGCAGCCATTTTAAAATTAAAATTGACATTTAAAAACCCAAAATCATACGAAATTTATACCAAAGTAGCTCGACTTTAAACATAACTAAACTTAAACTTAATCCTGGTCTACGGGCCGTCGGTTGGGGCGCTCGACGGCACTGCCTCGTCGTTGTTCTTAGCCATTGCCGCCTGCTTTCGTGCCCGCTTCTCCTTCGTTGCTTCGCGCATCTGGCGGTGGAGCATGGCGGCCGGCGGCGCTGTCCCCGCGCTTCCAGCCTTTCCCGAGAAGCTTCGATCTCGGCGCGCCTCGCCTGCTGGCGAGCGAACTCGTCCTGGTGGCGATGAGCGTTGAGCTCTGCGAGCTTCTGTCGCTCCGCCTCCTTGAGGCGGCGTCCCGCCTCCTCCGTGACCGCTCGCTGGCGCGATATCTCGAGGACGTGCTCGAGGTTCGCGTCGTTGACGAACTCGCGCTCCTCCTCCCTCAACCGCTGGTATCGTTGTGCGTTCAGCGACGCGAGGATCGCCGCCTGCTCCGGGTCGGTGGGGGCCTGCGGCGGCTCGCCCGACTGCGCTGACTCCTCGATCCGCCGCCTCTGCTTCCGCTTCTGCTACGTAGACATCGTGCCAGGACTCGAACCGTGGGTCCTCGTCCTCGTCGGAGCTGTGCTCGTCGTCGGCCTGCAGCTCCGGCTCCGGCTCCGGCTGCGGCTGCCGTGGTGGTGGAGGCAGCGCGCGGCCGTTGAGGCCAAGCATCGAGTAGGTGGTCTTCAGACGGCGCGGCATCTTGATGTGGAGAGTAGAGAATGGAGCGGCGGTGGTGGACGGCGTACGTCCTATATATCTAGCGGTGGCAACTACCCACATTTACGGCGACTGGACGCCGCGTGGCCAGTCGCTGCCTCGGTTTCCGCGCGGGAGGCCATTTAAACGCCGACGACCAACCTTCCCGCGTCGTGGCCAGTCGATGCGAACCGTCGCGTCCTCTCGGGGATGCCGGAGATTCTACTGGGCTCGAAAAATGGCCGGCGCCGTTTGGAGCGCACCGGTGCGAGCCATAAAACGACGCCGGCCCCCAAATCGCTATCAGGCCGGGCCGCCGGTGGAGATGCTCTGAATTTGGGGCAACCGCTAAATCTTGCATAGTATAATGATAAAAAAATTGTGAGACCATACTAGTAGTTCTGTTTAAGGCCGAGTGCAAGATAAAATAATCATTACATTGAAAATTTGTTACAATGATTGCAAACTATAGCAATAACAGGAAAAAATGCTCAAGGATTACAATAACAGCAAAAATTCTCAAATACAACAAGTCGAAATAACTCAAATGATACAAGCCATACAAATGGCATCATCGGCAAAACTGCATTTCTGTTAGGTAGAATTCATCGGAGTGCAAGTAACAGCTGGCTTTCCATTAGATCTGCAGAGTAGATTATTAAGGATCTGCTCAATCCAAGCTTGCCTATTTTTCAATTCATGTATCTCATTGACTGTTATGATGATATTTGAATCTATTTCATCTCTTTGCTGCTGAATTATATCAAGTGATTCGTGTGCAAAGGCAGCGATTGTTTGCGCTGGAATGGCTGGGACAGTAGCTATCATCTGACAATCAGATGAATTGGCATTGTCACGGCTGTGCTGTGGAAAGACCTGGACACTTGATGTACATGCCCTGCCATCTGCCTTCCTTGCTCTATTCAGGGGCTGAAAACAAGACAGTGCAAGTTACAGAACCATACAATTTGAGAAAACAACCATACTATTAGTTGTCACAGATTTTTGCAAAGCATCAAAACAGATGGCAGATTTTCACAAAGCACAAGGCATAATATAACAAAGCAAGCTATCAACCCCAATGCAACAGGCAGAGCAACCGGATGGCAAATATGAACAAAATAAATCAAGTAACTAGACAGTCTGTGCCTAATAAAATAAGCCAGGAAACTGCATAACAGCTGTCTATTAAAATTGACACTTGGAAGGGGTGCTTCAGATCCCTTAAGTTCCACAAAAGTGGTAGCCAGACATTCCCTAAATTTCATTATTTTAATCATCAGCCAGCCATGGGAATGCCTCAGATAAAAGAGAAATATATCCATTTGGTGCCAAATATAAACGAGCAGGACCAATTAAGACAGATTAGACAGCAACCATTCTGGGATTCATATAAACTGACATATTATTTCAATGTTTAACCCATGAGCGCAATATAAGGGAAGGAGAAACAAACAAATGAACCATTTTGTGCCTAAAAATAAAAGATGGGTCAGCCAAAAAGTAACAACAAATCTTATTTATGATACCTACTGAAGGTGGATTTCCTACTACAGAAGGTGGCATTGGATTAATCAACAGTGAAATCCGAAAAAAGTCTTACAAAAAACAAATATGCTCATTATATCCCACAACAAGCATGCCAGATAGTCGCAAGGTTTATATGTTTTAATCATCAGTCAACTCAATGAATCAAGGACTAATAACCAATTGAATCATCATCTGACTCATATTCACCAAGCAAAACATTCTTATCATTATGGAAGAAATCCAGAAGACATAACGGTATGAGGAAGTGCATGAGCAATCAAACATTATGTGGCTAGAATAAAATGCCAGATCATTTAAGTTAAGCAGAACAATTAAATTGGTTTAATCACGATCAAACAAAAAAAGATTAGACAGGCAATAGAACAAGTTTGAGAAGCTAGCAGGAAAATGAACGAAGACGTGCAGTCATACAAATAGCATGATTTATTTCAAACCAGTTATCCTATCTATATGGAGAGTAAATGTGTTAAACACAAACTGGTTCCAGCACGATAAGCATATCAATACAAAAATGAAAGGTACTTACTGGATTATAGGGGTGATTCACTCCACGATTTGCTGTGTTCCATGTGATAGTGCAACATGAAATTACAGCAAAGAGTTAGGGTTGCAGCTCTTGAAGAAAAAAAACAATGAAGAATTTAAATGTACCAGAGCAATGAGTTCACACATGTACTACAGGATGGCAAAAGGATAGCAGAAAGGAAATAGTAATTGGCATTTACCGTCATTGTTTACAACAAAACAGATGGAAATTATAATGTAAAACCTTGTGAACACAGAAGAGCACAGAATGGCGGAATATAAAACAACATTTTGCAACGAACAAAACAGACGGCGGCTATGGTCCCAGCACACAACCTGTCACCTGAGAATAAGAAAAGCAAACAAACATGTAGGTTTCCTAACAAAAATAGATGAATTACATAGCATGCAATTACTGTTCTAACATTAGGACGAACTAGATGGATACTATAGGGGTGTTTCTTGAGAGTTTATAGAGCAGGGAACGCTTTGCTAGTCTTAGTATGAACAAGACAAAATTAATACTATTTTTTGCAACACACAGTACAATCATAGACGCTCACACGTACATACATACACTCATCACTCAGGCACACACACTACCCCTTCGAGCACCTTCAGGAAACTGCATCCAAGAAACTGTTCCGACGGGTATTGAGATTGACGAAGTCACCACTAGCACCACAATGTCATCGGGAACGCCGCGTCCCACAGAAGAATATTCCTCCATTTTTGAGACACCAAAGCGTTAAATCTGGGGGTGCCACTGCCCTCCTAACCATCCAACCACAGGTTGGTTCTCAGTGATTTGGTACTTGACATGTACTACATGATATCTAAAATGAAGTCGGTGTCAGGCTAACAAGCAAGGTGCGGCGTCGTTGCTTGACGTGAGTCGGTGTGATGCCATCACAAGATGAAGTGCATGGTCCATGTGATCTGGATTAGGGGATACTAGCATAATACCCGTGTGTTGCAACGGGTTAATAACGAAAGATGGCTCCCTCCAAATATAGAATAAATGGAATATAATCGCAATGTCTATGTCCAGGATGTGTGGCCACATGGTCCTCATTTTTCTTTAGAATCTGTGGTACGTCAGTATCATACAATGTGCTTATTTTTTGTCATCACTGAGACAACTCTGATGCTCGATCGACCGATCCGAGTTGATCAATCGACCGATCTAATTAACATGTTTGAACAGACGATCGAATAATTCATAGTATTTATTGAATGATACTCCCTCCGTGCCAAAAATAAGGCGTCTAAGGATTAGTTAAAAGTCAATGTTTTTAAAGTTTGACCAAGTTTACACACAAAAAATATAAATATTTACAATACTAAATCATTATCAATAGAGTCACCCTAAAGTATAATTTCTTAATATGTCAATTTGATATTGAAAATGTAAATATTTTTTAAAATATTTGGTCAAAGTTCGTAAGGTTTGACTTTTGAGTTTTGACCAATCCTTAGACGCCTTACATTTTGGGACGGAGAGAGTATATCGTAAAAGGTGCCCGTTTTACACCATCTTTTTTAACAAAACACGGTACAATATAAATGCTCACTAAATGCATACTCGCTCCTACGAACGCACAAATGCACATGCAATCTCTATGAACACCTTCAAGATACTTTGTCTGAGAAACTGATTTGTCGAGAACACACGTCGATACGTGGCCCCAACTGAACAGATATTTCTCTTTATTAATGAAACACCCACGCATGAAACATGTTTTTTTAGGGAGAATGTCACTGCGCTCCAAAACATGTGGTTGATTCTTGTGACTAACCTCTTAAAAGCTGCAGGGTATGAAAGCTTTGTTTTTTTTAAGGATTTTTAGTTGCATAAGTGTTGAGATTTGTATGTCCTACGAATTTTAAAGGGAAAATGCATGCACGTGCAAAAATTAGGAAAAGAAACCTAGAGTCATATAGATTGTCACTGTATGTTTGCGAATGAAAGAAAAGTTAGAAAATTTAAAGTAGCACGGCAAGAGGAGCCTAATCAATGGGTCTCTTTTGGCCTTTTTCTTTTTTGCCGATTGTGTCGATCTAACCGGGATTGCCGGACACGCGTTGATGAACTACGGCAGAGGAGAAAGGACGGATCACCTGCCGATCTTTTACAGAACTATGCCAGAAAGGATATAAAGATTGACCGGTACAAAAACCATCTCCATCAATCTACGCTCGTTAAGGAGAGGGTTCCTTAGAGAATAAAAAGGGGAGCGAACAAAAAAGATGTGTGGCTGGACCGATCTATGCTTGTCTTACCGATTAGAATTAGGAAAGGGATGCTGATTTTGCTACCTAGTGCTACGGATTGGA
This sequence comes from Lolium multiflorum, assembly GCA_030979885.1. Taxonomy (NCBI): domain Eukaryota; kingdom Viridiplantae; phylum Streptophyta; class Magnoliopsida; order Poales; family Poaceae; genus Lolium; species Lolium multiflorum. The sequence continues at coordinate 66,935 of JAUUTY010001102.1, forward strand.
TTTTGGTCGTGACCTAACTAATCCTGATAAGAACTCCTCATGGAGCCGGTCACGCTGACCTTACTTTTTATGTTCGGGGTGAGTTGTATACACGTTTGACGTACCATCACCAACCACCGCGGCCTATTTTAAATTTAATAGTAAAGATAGTTTATATGACAAGATTATGGGGGGATTGTTAGTAGTAATCTTATCAATGTGGTTGGCTAGTAAAGGAGCTAGCTTAGTCATGAAGTATCCAAGGTATGTAGAGAGAACTGTAGAATGGGGAATGTTCTAGAGTAAGATATTTACGAGTAGTATGAAATATCTAGAGTTTGTAGAGTATTCTAGAAGTATGGTATAGGGTTTGGATTCTGGCACATGGCAACAATCTAAAGGGTCATGTACAAAAATTTAAATAGAGTATCACCCGTCCCATGTAAGTAAGCTTTGTACCACTGAGATATCCAATAAAGCTTCCTAGTAGTAGTAGCCCTGTGTGTAAGTGTATGTGAGGCACAAGCTTCCTAGTATTATAAGCCCTGTGTGTGAAGCACATCAAGACAGAGAGCTCGAGGAGTGGCATGGGCAAATGCGCAGGATCCTGCCATCTGCCACGCGCATTGAGAGCGGGGCGGAGCTGGATCTATGGGACACATTCTAGTTGACCAAGACATGCTTGAACCTTCTATGGTAACAGACCAAAACGTGTAGGGGGGAGGGGGTCTGGTTACCTCGACGGCGGCTTCGTGTAGTCATACTCGGCATCCTTGCGGGTCACGTCGACGACGGCGGGGGTGCTGCGGTTGCGGTGGGCGTCGGCGTCGAGGAAGCAGATCTGGGGCGGTCGATGATGGGTTCGGGGAAGCAGATCTGAAACGAGGGAGTCGGTGAAGCAGATCCGGTGCAGTGCACGGCGTCGTTGGTGAAGCGGATCAGGTACGGCAGACGAGGGAGTCGGTGAACTCAGATAGTGCAGTGCACGGCGGCGTTGGTGAAGCGGATCTGGTGCTGCGGATGAAGCAGTCGGTGAAGCAGATCCGATGCAGTACACGGCGGCGTTGGTGAAGCGGATCTGGTGCTGCGGACGAGGGAGTCGGTGGCCTCAGGTAGGTGAGGTGGTATGCCGGCTAAGTACGGCTGGGATATTCCGGTGCGGTGGTCCGGCAGGTGAGAGATGATGGGCCTGGAGTATTGCGACAGATTTTTTGCGGAAATGGGGAAGACGAATGGAAGGCGGTAGACTATATATATCAGAGGGGGTGTGTAAATTACGAACGAGACCCCAACCAACGCCGGCTTCACTTGTCTGCCTTTGCGTCATTGCTAATAGGGTCGAAAGGGAATTCGAAATATGTGTATGGAGGCGGGAGTTTTGGCGCTCAACTCGTATTTTGAATCTCCCTGGTGTATAAGCAGTACAGTATACTAGATATTGAATCATAGACCAGGGAAGACAAGTACAGTAGTACAAAAATACTGTAATGTCTACATTGCATGATGCTGATCTACCTTGCGTTAGTGTTTGTACTTTGTAGTGGTAGCTAAGTGGTGCAAAGAAGACATATTTGTAATTTCTACAACTTAGATATGTCTTTATACATCCGTATTAGACAAAACTAAGACACCTCCTTTTAGACGAAGGTAATATTAATTTTGAATCTCTTTGTACTAATGTTGATGATTTTTAATAGATCTTCAGAGTTTCGTAGAAAAAAACTAGGCTCCTCTCGAGAAACAAATAAGCATACAATTAATTAAGTACGTGGGCGGTTATTATTATTTTAACAGGGAAACTGCATTCGTGCCCTATGGCCCGTCATCTTCAAAACCGTCCAAATGCATGCATCTAGCGACGGGCGGTTTCCAGGCCCTGGCGTGGCGGTTAACATTCGTCTTCCTCATTTCGTCTTCCTCATTTCGTCTTCTCCCTGACACTCTCGCCTGTGCCCCTCTCTCGCTACCCTCCATGGAAGCGTTCTACCAAGGACACACTTTCCTCGCTCATGGAACAACCACCATTACGGCGAACTATACCAATATGGCGTCTAAGGTGGAGGAACACATCAACAAAATCGAGTTGATACTGGAGAAAGAAGACTCGTACAAAATTGTTGGCCTAGACGTAGAGTACACCTATGGGCCTGAACAGAAGGCTGCCCTCATACAGTTGTGCATGGGCACAGACTGCCTCCTGTACCAGATTTCCTCGGCCGACCAGCCCTGCCCCAAACTCGCTGACTTTCTTGGCAGGCCTGACATAACATTTGCAGGTGTTGACATCGGCAACGACATTACCAGGCTTGGGCGTTGCAACCTCTCAGTGGCGAACTTCGTGGACATCCAGAAAAGGTGGAAGCCTGCCGATTCCACTAGTAACAATAAGGATTCGTTGGCTGACTATGCTGCGGCCATTATAGACAGCCAGTACAAATCTATCATGAAAAAACTTACGAAAGAGGAACACAAGCTGTGGAAGCAGGTGCCCTTGTCCATGAAGCATATCCTGTATGCAAGCATCGACGCATACGCAACATATGAGGTATACAGGCGAATAGTGAACTTTGAGAAGGGTCAACAAAAATTGGCGGAATTCCAGGACAGCGGGAGTAAGAAGAAGAAGAAGAAGAAGAAGAAGAAGAAGCAACATGGTACAGGCTGTGGAAGCTGAAGAGGAAGACCACTGAAAAGGATAGCCTAGTGTTAAAAGTAGTACAGTACTAGTATGTATACGATCGTGTGTGTATGCACCCAGTGATAAGTAGTACAGTATATTTTATCTTGCAAGTAGTTTTAAAAGTAGTACAGTACTACTGTAGTATGTACGATCGTGTGTGTATGCTCCCAGTGTCATGAGTACATAACTGATGATAATAATACTAATATGTATGGTAGATCTTTTTTTATCTTGCATACTCCCTACGATCCATAATAAGTGTGCCGTTTCACTCTAACAGCATCCACTGTGTTGTCCACAACAGCTATCCTCGTCCACAAGCAATAAGTGTAGTCCATGCCCATATATAGAGTGGACACGTACAAGCTTTTGGTTGCCCATAAGTAAATAGTAATTATTTTACTCTGTGCTCTGTCTTGCATGTGTGTACTTCTAACAAATATGTGCGTCCCAGCGTGTGCCAAAGTTAACCTTATACTGAGTATATTGTACTATAGTATTACTCCCTCCGATCCACATTACTTGATGCTAAAATGGAAGTATCTATAGTTACAATATGTCTAGATACATCTACATTAGAGTCATCTAAACCATGATTAAGCCGAACCTCTGCCCCAAGACATGACATCTCTTCTACGTAGTAGAATGCTCTCCGTCCATAATAAAATATAATCAATGGATGGGACTGGATACCTTTGTTGGGAAGGTATCGTCACCTGCCGAGTAGGGTGTATGTAGGCATCCTATCACGATCCAGTAGTAATATCCATCTCCCAGTGACCCAGTCTATGTATGTGTCTTGTCTTGTCGATCCATGGACATGGCACCTACGAGGTACTCCACTGCTGATGATTTTGTAGAGTACGTATATTTATATGAGCACGATGCTTTGTACAAAGTTGTCCCGGTCACCTCAAGGTTGCATTAGCAGGACGAAAAACAGTTAGTCCCTTTCTATATAAGGAGTACTTATTTTGAGGATTAATTGTTCTCCTTCTCGATGCGAATGTAGAAACGCAGCAGCTTGGAAGGTCCACCAAGCACCTGGTACAGCGGCGGTACCGAGAGGAACGACGTGAGTTCATCAAACGCGACGTCGCCCGGCAAGGCGCAGCTCGACGCCTCCAATGACACATTCACGGTGTCCGCCCTGCTCCTCGAGTGCGCCAACGAGCACGACGCCGGCCCATTCGCCCACATCTTTGCCGTGTACAGAGGCCACACGCACGCGGCCGCCCTAACGCACACGGTAGACACGATGGTGGTCGAAGTCGAACCGAGCACGCCGATGATCAGGACGAACACGGCGCCGTCCTCCCCTTCGGCGATGATCCGCAGGCACGGCGAACCCGGCACCGGCACCAGCACCTCGAACACTTTGGTCGTGTTGTACGGCGGGAGCTTGTGCACTTGGATCGAGTGGGCCGCTGCAAAGTGGGCGACGAGCGCTGTTGGCGGGGCGGCGAAGTCGCAGCCGGGCTCCGTGCAAGCGCAAGGGGCGTGCGGGCATGCAATCTTGTGGTCGTGGACCTGGTGGTAGGCCACCAAGCTCCCGCAGCTGCTGTGGGGGCACTCAACCGTCGCCGCTGATACGACGGCGTCCATTGCCGGGTCGTGCTCGAATCCGCCGCGGGGTTCCACGCACCTATGGCACCGGTTCCCGGGAAGCTCGCTGAGGCAGCGGCCGCAGGCCAAATGATTACCCTTGCACTGCACAAATCAAAGTTCGTGGATTGCCATTTTTGCAGTAGTGAACCCACAAAAGAAACATCAATGGAGTGTGGGAGGGAAAGGGATCGACCTTGAAGACGGGGGGCTTGAGGGGCTGGGAGCAGAAAATGCAGTGAAGCACGGTGGAGTCCATCTTCAGGGTAACGGTGACAGTTTCCAGCATTGCGAGCGCGCGAGGAGTATGTGGCCTATCGATGGCCTCTCTTATCTCCTAGCCTCGAGGCTGGAGTACTCTATTTAAGGGGATGGGAAGGGATTTTGCTTAAGACGAGGAAAACCCAATATAGTACCTCCATCTCAAAGCTTAGCTTATATTATTTTTAGAAAGTCAAATTATGTCAAAATTGACTAAGCATTTACCGAAAATCATGGTAGTTAAAAAATGTGTATCTCCACCATCATACTATTTGAGACTATATTTGTGATGGTAATAGGCACAACTACATACACAAAAATTGACATCATCTGATTATTAGTTATTTGGACTGCGGGATGAACTTTTTGGAACTGTGCATTAAGCACCGGTAACCACTTAGGGCTTCTTTGATTCATAGGATTGACATAGGAATTATGTTGGATTTGATTCCTATGGGAAAATTTCAATCCTACACCTTTCCTATTTCTACACTCTCCACATTCCTTTGAATCAAAGCAGCAGTGCTTCTTTGTTTTTTATAGTAAGTGAAAGGACATCTAAAAAACAGGAGAAATGATCTGGAAGTGCACATAGTTTTATATAAATCAGATGGAGGGGTTACAATTACATATAGTTGGAGTATTCACTTCCGATTCACAAAAAAAAGGAGTATTCACTTCCACGCTGCATTATTATTAAGTACAGTATAAGTACTACTACAAACAGTTCAGCACAAATATGAAACGAAGAATCCATAAAAAAATAGCAGCCGTACGAACAATCAAGTACTTTTCATCGAAATTTATCATTCCTCATGACAAATTGACAGTTTTTTCAACTACGCAAAGTAGCAGTAGCTACATCTGCTTGCATATGCGAATGTAGAAACGCAGCTCCTTGGACGATCCAGCACCAACGAGGTATGGCCCCGGCACAACGAGGAACGACGTGAGCTCCTCAAACACGACAGCGCCCGGCGACGCGCTGCCAGAAGCATCGGCAGACATCTTCACGACATCCCGCCTGCAGTCCGATTTCGAGGACGGCGGCGGGCCGTGCGCCCAGATCTTCACCCTGTAGAGCGGCCACACGGATGTGGCCGAACTGACGCATACCAAAGACAAGACAATGGCCGGGCCGAGCGCGTCGATGTACAGGACGAACACGGAGCCGTCATCCCCTTCGACGACGAGCAGCCTGCACGGCGAGCACGGGTGCGTCATGGTCACCCGGAACTCTATGGACTTGCCATACTCTAACCTGTGCACCTGAATCGAGTGGGCCTCTGCGAGGTGAACGAGGAGCGCTGACGGTGGGGCGGCGAAGTCGCAGCCCTGCTCCGTGCAGTTGCACCGGCCGTGCGGGCACGCGATCTGGTGGCTTAGGGACTCGTGGTAGCTGACGATGACCCCGCAGCCGTCGTGGGAGCACATGACCTGCGCCGTTCCAGCGATGTTGTACGCGATGGCCTCCAAATTCGTAGCGTTTATTTCCATAGTGCCGTCCATCGCCGCCAGTTGGTTGAATCCGGAGCCGCGCTACTCTTCTTCTGGCGCCGTTTACTTGGAACCTCGCCGACGGTGGCAGGCGGCAGGCCTCATACCACGCTGCAACTCCGATCAATATTAATTGATGGTAAAATGGATGTATCTACAACTATAATGTGTATAGATGCATCTATATTACCATCAAATAATATGAATCGGAGGGAGTACAAGGAATGACAGTTTAGCACAAGTGACACCAGCAAATAAAAATCAATGGACTCTCAGAGGAAAAGGGGGCGACCTTGTTGAACTTGGGGCAAATCAATGGAGTCTGACAGACAAATGATGCGATAGAGAGAGAGAGAGAGAGAGAGAGAGAGAGAGAGAGAGAGAGAGAGAGAGTGTGTGTGTGTGTCCGTGGCGCGGGGGGGGGCGTTTGTTCACTTCTTTGTTTAAAACGAGGATTCGTACAAGGTAATAGAGCCCGCATGCTCGGCTGGGTAGACAGCCAGGAGTGACCCCAACATGGTCGTGCCACAAGGATTCATGTCAAATGAAAAGGGAAGCATGTATCTTTGAATCTTGTCAAATCCTAGGTTTGACCAAGATAATTTAAACAAGTTTAAAACAAGAAAATGAAAAGGGAAGCATGTATCCTTCTTAGTCACTCTAAAATGAAGTTTTTGGGAGGTTTTTGAAATTTCCATGTTTGAAACCAAAACCACTTCTCTTCATGCTTGACTTCATAAGACGGAGATTAGGGGTTAGGGGTAGATACATGATTTGTATGGTTTGATATGTCTAGACCTTGTTTATCAATTTTAATGCTTACTATATGACATAAGAAGACTATGTGATTTTGTTTTTCATTTTTCTGTTTTTTTATGCCCATTTGAATCTTGGTCAAATCCTAGGTTTGACCAAGATTTAGACAAGTTTAACACGTAAATGATTTAACTTGGATTTCCTACCCTTGAATCCATAGAAACTTTGTTCTAATGCACTATTATAATCAACCGAGTTTTTACACCAACAGGTCTGTCACTTACGTGTGGTGCCCACGTGAGGTCCCACACTTCAGTGAGCACAAGTCACGTGCAGTAGGTACGCAAAGTCCCAGCCATCTTCTTTGTCAAGAGAAGACGCATCAGATGCGTATTGGAAGTCTGTGGGTCCTTCTGGATCCTTCGGTTGTCCCTCTCACAAAAAAAAACAAATCTCTCTCATTCTCGGCCTCGCTCGACTCGCTCGCTCGCTCGCTCGCACCTCCTGCTCACTGACAAACCCTGCACAAAAGTCAACATCATCACCCGAAAAAGGGGAGACACCCCCTTCTTCTCTCCTTCCGAGTGATCCCTCTTCCTCCGTGTTTCACTCGACGGGCAAACACCCATGTGCTGCATAGTAATAATAAAAAGGTAGTAGAAAAATCGATATACGAATCTATAATTAAATAGGTTAAACTCGGGTTTTGCCCAGTTCTACAGATCAAGGGTTCAAAAAAATCCAACTACGGGGTTCGAACAACACGATTCTAATCCAAGAATTTTTTCGACCTCATCCAAATGGCCTCAAATTATAGGGTTAGCATCTAGTGCAGTTTGTGTGAAAATGTATGCACTATGTGTGCTATAACTTGTATGTCTTTCAAATTTGAACCAAATTTGAATAAGTTTGAAATATTTGAAAAGGGGCTTTTGGGAGGTTTTTGAAATTTCCATGTTTGAAACCCAAAACCACTTCTCTTCATGCTTGACTTCATAAGACAGAGTTTAGGGGTTAGGGGGTATAGATACATGATTTGTCTGGTTTGAATATGTCTAGACCTTGTTTATCAACTTTAATGCTTACTATATAACATAAGAAAACTATTTGCTTTGGTTTTTATTTTTGCTGATTTTTTTTCAATTTTGATGCCCATTTGAATCTTGGTCAAATCCTAGGTTTGACCATGGTTTAAACAAGTTTAAATCATGAATATGAAAAAATAAGCATCTATCCTTCTTAGTCACCCCAAAATGTAGCTCTTGGGAGGGTTTTTGAAATTTCCATGTTTGGAACAAAAAAAACCACTTCTCTTCATGCATGCTTGACTTCATAAGACAGAGTTTAGGGTTAGGGGTGTAGATATATACATGATTTTCTAGTTTGAATATGTCTAGACCTGTTTATCAACTTTAATGCTAACTATAGACATAAGAAGACTATGTGCTTTGGTTTTTCATTTTTCTGTTTTTTTCTGAATTTTATTCCCATATATTTGAATCTTGGTCAAATCCTAGGTTCAACCAAGATTTAAACAAGTTTAAAACATGAAAATTAAAAGGTAAGCATGTATCCTTCTTAGTCACTCTAAAATGAAGCTTTTGGGATGTTCTTGAAATTTCCATGTTTGAAACCCAAAACGACTTCTCTTCATGCTAGACTTCATAAGATCGACGGGGGTAGATACATGATTTGTCTGGTTTGGATATACCTAGACCTCGTTTATCAACTCGAATGCTTACGATATGACATATATAAGAAGACTATGTGCTTTTGTTTTTCATTTTTCTGATTTTTTTGAATTTTGTGCCCACCCATTTGTATCTTGGTCAAATCCTAGGTTTGATAATGATTTAAACAAGTTTAAAATATGAAAATGCAAATGTAAGCATGGATCCTTCTTAGTCTGTCTAAAATGAAGCTTTTGGGAGGTTTTTGAAATTTCCATGTTTGAAACCCAAAACCACTTCTCTTCACATGCTTGACTTCATAAGACATAGTTAATTAATTTAGGGCTTAGGGGGTATAGATACATGATTTGTGTGGTTTGAATATGTATGGACCTTGTTTATCAAATTCAATGCTTACTATATGACATAAGAAAACTATTTGCTTTGGTTTTTCTTTTTTCTGATTTTTTTTCAAATTTGATGCCCATTTGAATCTGCTTGTCAAATCCTAGGTTTGACGACCAAGATAATTTAAACAAGTTTAAAACATGAAAATGAAAAGGGAAGCATGGATCCTTCTTAGTCACTCTAAAATGAAGCTTTTGGGAGGTTTTTGAAATTTCCATGTTTGAAACCCAAAACCACTTCTCTTCACATGCTTGACTTCATAAGATAGATCGAGTTTAGGGGTTAGGGGGTATAGCTACATGATTTGTCTGGTTTGAATATGTCTAGACCTTGTTTATCAACTTTAATGCTTACTATATGACATAAGAAAACTATTTGCTTTGGTTTTCCTTTTTGCTGATTTTTTTCAATTTTGATGCCCATTTGAATCTTGTCTAATCCTAGGTTTGACCAAGATAATTTAAACAAGTTTAAAACATGAAAATGAAAAGGGAAGCATGTATCCTTCTTAGTCACTCTAAACTCGGGTTTTGCCCAGTTCTACAGATCAAGGGTTCAAAAAAATCCAACTACGGGGTTCGAACAACACGATTCTAATCCAAGAATTTTTTCGACCTCATCCAAATGGCCTCAAGCTATAGGGTTAGCATCTAGTGCAGTTTTTGTGAAAATGTATGCACTATGTGTGCTATAACTTGTATGTCTTTCAAATTTGAACCAAATTTGAATAAGTTTGAAATATTTGAAAAGGGGCTTTTGGGAGGATTTTGAAATTTCCATGTTTGAAACCCAAAACCACTTCTCTTCATGCTTGACTTCATAAGACGGAGTTTAGGGGTTAGGGGTAGATACATGATTTGTATGGTTTGATATGTCTAGACCTTGTTTATCAACTTTAATGCTTACTATATGACATAAGAAGACTATGTGATTTTGTTTTTCATTTTTCTGTTTTTTTTATTTTTCTGCCCATTTGAATCTTGGTCAAATCCTAGGTTTGACAAGATTTAAACAAGTTTACATGTAAATGAGTTAACTTGGATTTCCTACCCTTGAATCCATAGGAAACTTTGTTCTAATGCACTATTATAATCAACCGAGTTTTTACACCAACAGGTCTGTCACTTACGTGTGGTGCCCACCCTTGAGGTCCCACACTTCAGTGAGCACAAGTCACGTGCGGTAGGTACGCAAACTCCCATCCATCTTCTTTGTCAAGAGAAGACGCATCAGGATGCGTATTGGAAGTATGTGGGTCCTTCTGGATCCTTCGGTTGTCCCTCTCACAAAAAATCTCTCATTCTCGGCTCGCTCGCTCGCTCGCTCGCTCGCTCGCTCGCACCTCCTGCTCACTGACAAACCCTGCACAAAAGTCAACATCATCACGAAAAAGGGGAGACACCCCTTCTTCTCTCCTTCCGAGTGATCCCTCTTCCTCCGTGTTTCACTCGACGGGCAAACACCCATGTGCTGCATAGTAATAATAAAAAGGTAGTAGAAAAATCGATATACGAATCTATAATTAAATAGGTTAAACTCGGGTTTTGCCCAGTTCTACAGATCAAGGGTTCAAAAAAAATCCAACTACGGGGTTCGAACAACACGATTCTAATCCAAGAATTTTTTCGACCTCATCCAAATGGCCTCAAATTATAGGGTTAGCATCTAGTGCAGTTTGTGTGAAAATGTATGCACTATGTGTGCTATAACTTGTATGTCTTTCAAATTTGAACCAAATTTGAATAAGTTTGAAATATTTGCAAAGGGGCTTTTGGGAGGTTTTTCAAATTTCCATGTTTGAAACCCAAAACCACTTCTCTTCATGCTTGACTTCATAAGACAGAGTTTAGGGGTTAGGGGGTATAGATACATGATTTGTCTGGTTTGAATATGTCTAGACCTTGTTTATCAACTTTAATGCTTACTATATAACATAAGAAAACTATTTGCTTTGGTTTTTATTTTTGCTGATTTTTTTTCAATTTTGATGCCCATTTGAATCTTGGTCAAATCCTAGGTTTGACCATGGTTTAAACAAGTTTAAATCATGAATATGAAAAAATAAGCATCTTTCCTTCTTAGTCACCCCAAAATGTAGCTCTTGGGAGGGTTTTTGAAATTTCCATGTTTGGAACAAAAAAACCACTTCTCTTCATGCATGCTTGACTTCATAAGACAGAGTTTAGGGTTAGGGGTGTAGATATATACATGATTTTCTAGTTTGAATATGTCTAGACCTGTTTATCAACTTTAATGCTAACTATAGACATAAGAAGACTATGTGCTTTGGTTTTTCATTTTTCTGTTTTTTTCTGAATTTTATTCCCATATATTTGAATCTTGGTCAAATCCTAGGTTCAACCAAGATTTAAACAAGTTTAAAACATGAAAATTAAAAGGTAAGCATGTATCCTTCTTAGTCACTCTAAAATGAAGCTTTTGGGATGTTCTTGAAATTTCCATGTTTGAAACCCAAAACGACTTCTCTTCATGCTAGACTTCATAAGATCGACGGGGGGTAGATACATGATTTGTCTGGTTTGGATATACCTAGACCTCGTTTATCAACTCGAATGCTTACGATATGACATATATAAGAAGACTATGTGCTTTTGTTTTTCATTTTTCTGATTTTTTTGAATTTTGTGCCCACCCATTTGTATCTTGGTCAAATCCTAGGTTTGATAATGATTTAAACAAGTTTAAAATATGAAAATGCAAATGTAAGCATGGATCCTTCTTAGTCTGTCTAAAATGAAGCTTTTGGGAGGTTTTTGAAATTTCCATGTTTGAAACCCAAAACCACTTCTCTTCACATGCTTGACTTCATAAGACATAGTTAATTAATTTAGGGCTTAGGGGGTATAGATACATGATTTGTGTGGTTTGAATATGTATGGACCTTGTTTATCAAATTCAATGCTTACTATATGACATAAGAAAACTATTTGCTTTGGTTTTTCTTTTTTCTGATTTTTTTTCAAATTTGATGCCCATTTGAATCTTGTCAAATCCTAGGTTTGACGACCAAGATAATTTAAACAAGTTTAAAACATGAAAATGAAAAGGGAAGCATGGATCCTTCTTAGTCACTCTAAAATGAAGCTTTTGGGAGGTTTTTGAAATTTCCATGTTTGAAACCCAAAACCACTTCTCTCTCACATGCTTGACTTCATAAGATAGATCGAGTTTAGGGGTTAGGGGGTATAGCTACATGATTTGTCTGGTTTGAATATGTCTAGACCTTGTTTATCAACTTTAATGCTTACTATATGACATAAGAAAACTATTTGCTTTGGTTTTCCTTTTTGCTGATTTTTTTTTTCAATTTTGATGCCCATTTGAATCTTGTCTAATCCTAGGTTTGACCAAGATAATTTAAACAAGTTTAAAACATGAAAATGAAAAGGGAAGCCTGGATCCTTCTTAGTCACTCTAACTCGGGTTTTGCCCAGTTCTACAGATCAAGGGTTCAAAAAAATCCAACTACGGGGTTCGAACAACACGATTCTAATCCAAGAATTTTTTCGACCTCATCCAAATGGCCTCAAGCTATAGGGTTAGCATCTAGTGCAGTTTTTTGTGAAAATGTATGCACTATGTGTGCTATAACTTGTATGTCTTTCAAATTTGAACCAAATTTGAATAAGTTTGAAATATTTGAAAAGGGGCTTTTGGGAGGATTTTGAAATTTCCATGTTTGAAACCCAAAACCACTTCTCTTCATGCTTGACTTCATAAGACGGAGTTTAGGGGTTAGGGGTAGATACATGATTTGTATGGTTTGATATGTCTAGACCTTGTTTATCAACTTTAATGCTTACTATATGACATAAGAAGACTATGTGATTTTGTTTTTCATTTTTCTGTTTTTTTATTTTTCTGCCCATTTGAATCTTGGTCAAATCCTAGGTTTGACCAAGATTTAGACAAGTTTAACACGTAAATGAGTTAACTTGGATTTCCTACCCTTGAATCCATAGGAAACTTTGTTCTAATGCACTATTATAATCAACCGAGTTTTTACACCAACAGGTCTGTCACTTACGTGTGGTGCCCACCCTTGAGGTCCCACACTTCAGTGAGCACAAGTCACGTGCAGTAGGTACGCAAACTCCCAGCCATCTTCTTTGTCAAGAGAAGACGCATCAGGATGCGTATTGGAAGTCTGTGGGTCCTTCTGGATCCTTCGGTTGTCCCTCTCACAAAAAAAAAACAAATCTCTCTCATTCTCGGCCTCGCTCGACTCGCTCGCTCGCTCGCTCGCTCGCACCTCCTGCTCACTGACAAACCCTGCACAAAAGTCAACATCATCACCCGAAAAAGGGGAGACACCCCTTCTTCTCTCCTTCCGAGTGATCCCTCTTCCTCCGTGTTTCACTCGACGGGCAAACACCCATGTGCTGCATAGTAATAATAAAAAGGTAGTAGAAAAATCGATATACGAATCTATAATTAAATAGGTTAAACTCGGGTTTTGCCCAGTTCTACAGATCAAGGGTTCAAAAAAATCCAACTACGGGGTTCGAACAACACGATTCTAATCCAAGAATTTTTTCGACCTCATCCAAATGGCCTCAAATTATAGGGTTAGCATCTAGTGCAGTTTGTGTGAAAATGTATGCACTATGTGTGCTATAACTTGTATGTCTTTCAAATTTGAACCAAATTTGAATAAGTTTGAAATATTTGCAAAGGGGCTTTTGGGAGGTTTTTCAAATTTCCATGTTTGAAACCCAAAACCACTTCTCTTCATGCTTGACTTCATAAGACAGAGTTTAGGGGTTAGGGGGTATAGATACATGATTTGTCTGGTTTGAATATGTCTAGACCTTGTTTATCAACTTTAATGCTTACTATATAACATAAGAAAACTATTTGCTTTGGTTTTTATTTTTGCTGATTTTTTTTTCAATTTTGATGCCCATTTGAATCTTGGTCAAATCCTAGGTTTGACCATGGTTTAAACAAGTTTAAATCATGAATATGAAAAAATAAGCATCTTTCCTTCTTAGTCACCCCAAAATGTAGCTCTTGGGAGGGTTTTTGAAATTTCCATGTTTGGAACAAAAAAAACCACTTCTCTTCATGCATGCTTGACTTCATAAGACAGAGTTTAGGGTTAGGGGTGTAGATATATACATGATTTTCTAGTTTGAATATGTCTAGACCTGTTTATCAACTTTAATGCTAACTATAGACATAAGAAGACTATGTGCTTTGGTTTTTCATTTTTCTGTTTTTTCTGAATTTTATTCCCATATATTTGAATCTTGGTCAAATCCTAGGTTCAACCAAGATTTAAACAAGTTTAAAACATGAAAATTAAAAGGTAAGCATGTATCCTTCTTAGTCACTCTAAAATGAAGCTTTTGGGATGTTCTTGAAATTTCCATGTTTGAAACCCAAAACGACTTCTCTTCATGCTAGACTTCATAAGATCGACGGGGGGTAGATACATGATTTGTCTGGTTTGGATATACCTAGACCTCGTTTATCAACTCGAATGCTTACGATATGACATATATAAGAAGACTATGTGCTTTTGTTTTTCATTTTTCTGATTTTTTTGAATTTTGTGCCCACCCATTTGTATCTTGGTCAAATCCTAGGTTTGATAATGATTTAAACAAGTTTAAAATATGAAAATGCAAATGTAAGCATGGATCCTTCTTAGTCTGTCTAAAATGAAGCTTTTGGGAGGTTTTTGAAATTTCCATGTTTGAAACCCAAAACCACTTCTCTTCACATGCTTGACTTCATAAGACATAGTTAATTAATTTAGGGCTTAGGGGGTATAGATACATGATTTGTGTGGTTTGAATATGTATGGACCTTGTTTATCAAATTCAATGCTTACTATATGACATAAGAAAACTATTTGCTTTGGTTTTTCTTTTTTCTGATTTTTTTTCAAATTTGATGCCCATTTGAATCTTGTCAAATCCTAGGTTTGACGACCAAGATAATTTAAACAAGTTTAAAACATGAAAATGAAAAGGGAAGCATGGATCCTTCTTAGTCACTCTAAAATGAAGCTTTTGGGAGGTTTTTGAAATTTCCATGTTTGAAACCCAAAACCACTTCTCTTCACATGCTTGACTTCATAAGATAGATCGAGTTTAGGGGTTAGGGGGTATAGCTACATGATTTGTCTGGTTTGAATATGTCTAGACCTTGTTTATCAACTTTAATGCTTACTATATGACATAAGAAAACTATTTGCTTTGGTTTTCCTTTTTGCTGATTTTTTTTCAATTTTGATGCCCATTTGAATCTTGTCTAATCCTAGGTTTGACCAAGATAATTTAAACAAGTTTAAAACATGAAAATGAAAAGGGAAGCATGTATCCTTCTTAGTCACTCTAAACTCGGGTTTTGCCCAGTTCTACAGATCAAGGGTTCAAAAAAATCCAACTACGGGGTTCGAACAACACGATTCTAATCCAAGAATTTTTTCGACCTCATCCAAATGGCCTCAAGCTATAGGGTTAGCATCTAGTGCAGTTTGTGTGAAAATGTATGCACTATGTGTGCTATAACTTGTATGTCTTTCAAATTTGAACCAAATTTGAATAAGTTTGAAATATTTGAAAAGGGGCTTTTGGGAGGTTTTTGAAATTTCCATGTTTGAAACCCAAAACCACTTCTCTTCATGCTTGACTTCATAAGAGTTTAGGGTTAGGGGGTAGATACATGATTTGTCTGGTTTGAATATGTCTAGACCTTGTTTATCAACTTTAATGCTTACTATATAACATAAGAAAACTATTTGCTTTGGTTTTTCTTTTTGCTGATTTTTTTTTCAATTTTGATGCCCATTTGAATCTTGGTCAAATCCTAGGTTTGACCATGGTTTAAACAAGTTTAAATCATGAATATGAAAAAATAAGCATCTATCCTTCTTAGTCACCCCAAAATGTAGCTCTTGGGAGGGTTTTGAAATTTCCATGTTTGAAACAAAACCACTTCTCTTCATGCATGCTTGACTTCATAAGACAGAGTTTAGGGTTAGGTGTAGATATAGACATGATTTTCTAGTTTGAATATGTCTAGACATGTTTATAACTTTAATGCTAACTATAGACATAAGAAGACTATGTGCTTTGGTTTTTCATTTTTCTATTTTTTTTGAATTTTATGCTCATATATTTGAATCTTGGTCAAATCCTGGTTTGACAAGATTTAAACAAGTTTAAAACATGAAAATTAAAAGGTAAGCATGTATCCTTCTTAGTCACTCTAAAATCTTTTGGGATGTTCTTGAAATTTACATGTTTAAAAACCCTTCTCTTCATGCTAGACCATAAGTGTTAGAGTGAATACATGATTTGCTTGGTTTGGATAATATGTTAGACCTCGTTTATCAACTCAATGCTTACGATATGACATATATAAGAAGACTATGTGCTTTTGTTTTTCATTTTTCTGATTTTTTTGAATTTTGTGCCCACCCATTTGTATCTTGGTCAAATCCTAGGTTTGATAATGATTTAAACAATTTTAAAATATGAAAATGCAAATGTAAGCATGGATCCTTCTTAGTCACTCTAAAATGAAGCTTTTGGGAGGTTTTTGAAATTTCCATGTTTGAAACCCAAAACCACTTCTCACATGCTTGACTTCATAAGACATAATTAATCAATTTAGGGGTTAGGGGGTATAGATACATGATTTGTGTAGTTTGAATATGTATGGACCTTGTTTATCAACTTCAATGCTTACTATATATGACATAAGAAAACTATTTGCTTTGGTTTTTCTTTTTTCTGATTTTTTTCAATTTTGATGCCCATTTGAATCTTGTCAAATCCTAGGTTTGACGACCAAGATAATTTAAACAAGTTTAAAACATGAAAATGAAAAGGGAAGCATGGATCCTTCTTAGTCACTCTAAAATGAAGTTTTTGGGAGGTTTTTGAAATTTCCATGTTTGAAACCCAAAACCACTTCTCTTCACATGCTTGAATTCATAAGACAGAGTTTAGGGGTTAGGGGGTATAGCTACATGATTTGTCTGGTTTGATTATGTCTAGACCTTGTTTATCAACTTTAATGCTTACTATATGACATAAGAAAACTATTTGCTTTGGTTTTTTTTTGCTGAATTTTTTTCAATTTTGATGCCCATTTGAATCTTGTCTAATCCTAGGTTTGACCAAGATAATTTAAACAAGTTTAAAACATGAAAATGAAAAGGGAAGCATGTATCCTTCTTAGTCACTCTAAACTCGGGTTTTGCCCAGTTCTACAGATCAAGGGTTCAAAAAATCCAACTACGGGGTTCGAACAACACGATTCTAATCCAAGAATTTTTTCGACCTCATCCAAATGGCCTCAAGCTATAGGGTTAGCATCTAGTGCAGTTTTTGTGAAAATGTATGCACTATGTGTGCTATAACTTGTATGTCTTTCAAATTTGAACCAAATTTGAATAAGTTTGAAATATTTGAAAAGGGGCTTTTGGGAGGATTTTGAAATTTCCATGTTTGAAACCCAAAACCACTTCTCTTCATGCTTGACTTCATAAGACGGAGTTTAGGGGTTAGGGGTAGATACATGATTTGTATGGTTTGATATGTCTAGACCTTGTTTATCAACTTTAATGCTTACTATATGACATAAGAAGACTATGTGATTTTGTTTTTCATTTTTCTGTTTTTTTATTTTTCTGCCCATTTGAATCTTGGTCAAATCCTAGGTTTGACCAAGATTTAGACAAGTTTAACACGTAAATGAGTTAACTTGGATTTCCTACCCTTGAATCCATAGGAAACTTTGTTCTAATGCACTATTATAATCAACCGAGTTTTTACACCAACAGGTCTGTCACTTACGTGTGGTGCCCACCCTTGAGGTCCCACACTTCAGTGAGCACAAGTCACGTGCAGTAGGTACGCAAACTCCCATCCATCTTCTTTGTCAAGAGAAGACGCATCAGATGCGTATTGGAAGTCTGTGGGTCCTTCTGGATCCTTCGGTTGTCCCTCTCACAAAAAAAAACAAATCTCTCTCATTCTCGGCCTCGCTCGACTCGCTCGCTCGCTCGCTCGCTCCTCTCACTGACAAACCCTGCACAAAAGTCAACATCATCACCCGAAAAAGGGGAGACACCCCTTCTTCTCTCCTTCCGAGTGATCCCTCTTCCTCCGTGTTTCACTCGACGGGCAAACACCCATGTGCTGCATAGTAATAATAAAAAGGTAGTAGAAAAATCGATATACGAATCTATAATTAAATAGGTTAAACTCGGGTTTTGCCCAGTTCTACAGATCAAGGTTCAAAAAAATCCAACTACGGGGTTCGAACAACACGATTCTAATCCAAGAATTTTTTCGACCTCATCCAAATGGCCTCAAATTATAGGGTTAGCATCTAGTGCAGTTTGTGTGAAAATGTATGCACTATGTGTGCTATAACTTGTATGTCTTTCAAATTTGAACCAAATTTGAATAAGTTTGAAATATTTGCAAAGGGGCTTTTGGGAGGTTTTTCAAATTTCCATGTTTGAAACCCAAAACCACTTCTCTTCATGCTTGACTTCATAAGACAGAGTTTAGGGGTTAGGGGGTATAGATACATGATTTGTCTGGTTTGAATATGTCTAGACCTTGTTTATCAACTTTAATGCTTACTATATAACATAAGAAAACTATTTGCTTTGGTTTTTATTTTTGCTGATTTTTTTTCAATTTTGATGCCCATTTGAATCTTGGTCAAATCCTAGGTTTGACCATGGTTTAAACAAGTTTAAATCATGAATATGAAAAAATAAGCATCTTTCCTTCTTAGTCACCCCAAAATGTAGCTCTTGGGAGGGTTTTTGAAATTTCCATGTTTGGAACAAAAAAAACCACTTCTCTTCATGCATGCTTGACTTCATAAGACAGAGTTTAGGGTTAGGGGTGTAGATATATACATGATTTTCTAGTTTGAATATGTCTAGACCTGTTTATCAACTTTAATGCTAACTATAGACATAAGAAGACTATGTGCTTTGGTTTTTCATTTTTCTGTTTTTTTCTGAATTTTATTCCCATATATTTGAATCTTGGTCAAATCCTAGGTTCAACCAAGATTTAAACAAGTTTAAAACATGAAAATTAAAAGGTAAGCATGTATCCTTCTTAGTCACTCTAAAATGAAGCTTTTGGGATGTTCTTGAAATTTCCATGTTTGAAACCCAAAACGACTTCTCTTCATGCTAGACTTCATAAGATCGACGGGGGGTAGATACATGATTTGTCTGGTTTGGATATACCTAGACCTCGTTTATCAACTCGAATGCTTACGATATGACATATATAAGAAGACTATGTGCTTTTGTTTTTCATTTTTCTGATTTTTTTGAATTTTGTGCCCACCCATTTGTATCTTGGTCAAATCCTAGGTTTGATAATGATTTAAACAAGTTTAAAATATGAAAATGCAAATGTAAGCATGGATCCTTCTTAGTCTGTCTAAAATGAAGCTTTTGGGAGGTTTTTGAAATTTCCATGTTTGAAACCCAAAACCACTTCTCTTCATGCTTGACTTCATAAGACATAGTTAATTTTTAGGGCTTAGGGGGTATAGATACATGATTTGTGTGGTTTGAATATGTATGGACCTTGTTTATCAAATTCAATGCTTACTATATGACATAAGAAAACTATTTGCTTTGGTTTTTCTTTTTTCTGATTTTTTTTCAAATTTGATGCCCATTTGAATCTGCTTGTCAAATCCTAGGTTTGACGACCAAGATAATTTAAACAAGTTTAAAACATGAAAATGAAAAGGGAAGCATGGATCCTTCTTAGTCACTCTAAAATGAAGCTTTTGGGAGGTTTTTGAAATTTCCATGTTTGAAACCCAAAACCACTTCTCTTCACATGCTTGACTTCATAAGATAGAGAGTTTAGGGGTTAGGGGGTATAGACATGATTTGTCTGGTTTGAATATGTCTAGACCTTGTTTATCAACTTTAATGCTTACTATATGACATAAGAAAACTATTTGCTTTGGTTTTCCTTTTTGCTGATTTTTTTTTCAATTTTGATGCCCATTTGAATCTTGTCTAATCCTAGGTTTGACCAAGATAATTTAAACAAGTTTAAAACATGAAAATGAAAAGGGAAGCATGTATCCTTCTTAGTCACTCTAAACTCGGGTTTTGCCCAGTTCTACAGATCAAGGGTTCAAAAAATCCAACTACGGGGTTCGAACAACACGATTCTAATCCAAGAATTTTTTCGACCTCATCCAAATGGCCTCAAGCTATAGGGTTAGCATCTAGTGCAGTTTTTTGTGAAAATGTATGCACTATGTGTGCTATAACTTGTATGTCTTTCAAATTTGAACCAAATTTGAATAAGTTTGAAATATTTGAAAAGGGGCTTTTGGGAGGATTTTGAAATTTCCATGTTTGAAACCCAAAACCACTTCTCTTCATGCTTGACTTCATAAGACGGAGTTTAGGGGTTAGGGGTAGATACATGATTTGTATGGTTTGATATGTCTAGACCTTGTTTATCTTTAATGCTTACTATATGACATAAGAAGACTATGTGATTTTGTTTTTCATATTTTTCTGCCCATTTGAATCTTGGTCAAATCCTAGGTTTGACCAAGATTTAGACAAGTTTAACACGTAAATGAGTTAACTTGGATTTCCTACCCTTGAATCCATAGGAAACTTTGTTCTAATGCACTATTATAATCAACCGAGTTTTTACACCAACAGGTCTGTCACTTACGTGTGGTGCCCACCCTTGAGGTCCCACACTTCAGTGAGCACAAGTCACGTGCAGTAGGTACGCAAACTCCCAGCCATCTTCTTTGTCAAGAGAAGACGCATCAGATGCGTATTGGAAGTCTGTGGGTCCTTCTGGATCCTTCGGTTGTCCCTCTCACAAAAAAAACAAATCTCTCTCATTCTCGGCCTCGCTCGACTCGCTCGCTCGCTCGCTCGCTCGCACCTCCTGCTCACTGACAAACCCTGCACAAAAGTCAACATCATCACCCGAAAAAGGGGAGACACCCCCTTCTTCTCTCCTTCCGAGTGATCCCTCTTCCTCCGTGTTTCACTCGACGGGCAAACACCCATGTGCTGCATAGTAATAATAAAAAGGTAGTAGAAAAATCGATATACGAATCTATAATTAAATAGGTTAAACTCGGGTTTTGCCCAGTTCTGCAGATCAAGGGTTCAAAAAAAATCCAACTACGGGGTTCGAACAACACGATTCTAATCCAAGAATTTTTTCGACCTCATCCAAATGGCCTCAAATTATAGGGTTAGCATCTAGTGCAGTTTGTGTGAAAATGTATGCACTATGTGTGCTATAACTTGTATGTCTTTCAAATTTGAACCAAATTTGAATAAGTTTGAAATATTTGCAAAGGGGCTTTTGGGAGGTTTTTCAAATTTCCATGTTTGAAACCCAAAACCACTTCTCTTCATGCTTGACTTCATAAGACAGAGTTTAGGGGTTAGGGGTATAGATACATGATTTGTCTGGTTTGAATATGTCTAGACCTTGTTTATCAACTTTAATGCTTACTATATAACATAAGAAAACTATTTGCTTTGGTTTTTATTTTTGCTGATTTTTTTCAATTTTGATGCCCATTTGAATCTTGGTCAAATCCTAGGTTTGACCATGGTTTAAACAAGTTTAAATCATGAATATGAAAAAATAAGCATCTTTCCTTCTTAGTCACCCCAAAATGTAGCTCTTGGGAGGGTTTTTGAAATTTCCATGTTTGGAACAAAAAAAACCACTTCTCTTCATGCATGCTTGACTTCATAAGGCAGAGTTTAGGGTTAGGGGTGTAGATATATACATGATTTTCTAGTTTGAATATGTCTAGACCTGTTTATCAACTTTAATGCTAACTATAGACATAAGAAGACTATGTGCTTTGGTTTTTCATTTTTCTGTTTTTTCTGAATTTTATTCCCATATATTTGAATCTTGGTCAAATCCTAGGTTCAACCAAGATTTAAACAAGTTTAAAACATGAAAATTAAAAGGTAAGCATGTATCCTTCTTAGTCACTCTAAAATGAAGCTTTTGGGATGTTCTTGAAATTTCCATGTTTGAAACCCAAAACGACTTCTCTTCATGCTAGACTTCATAAGATCGACGGGGGGTAGATACATGATTTGTCTGGTTTGGATATACCTAGACCTCGTTTATCAACTCGAATGCTTACGATATGACATATATAAGAAGACTATGTGCTTTTGTTTTTCATTTTTCTGATTTTTTTGAATTTTGTGCCCACCCATTTGTATCTTGGTCAAATCCTAGGTTTGATAATGATTTAAACAAGTTTAAAATATGAAAATGCAAATGTAAGCATGGATCCTTCTTAGTCACTCTAAAATGAAGCTTTTGGGAGGTTTTTGAAATTTCCATGTTTGAAACCCAAAACCACTTCTCTTCACATGCTTGACTTCATAAGACATAGTTAATTAATTTAGGGCTTAGGGGGTATAGATACATGATTTGTGTGGTTTGAATATGTATGGACCTTGTTTATCAAATTCAATGCTTACTATATGACATAAGAAAACTATTTGCTTTGGTTTTTCTTTTCTGATTTTTTTTCAAATTTGATGCCCATTTGAATCTTGTCAAATCCTAGGTTTGACCAAGATAATTTAAACAAGTTTAAAACATGAAAATGAAAAGGGAAGCATGGATCCTTCTTAGTCACTCTAAAATGAAGCTTTTGGGAGGTTTTTGAAATTTCCATGTTTGAAACCCAAAACCACTTCTCTTCACATTTGACTTCATAAGATAGAGTTTAGGGGTTAGGGGGTATAGCTACATGATTTGTCTGGTTTGAATATGTCTAGACCTTGTTTATCAACTTTAATGCTTACTATATGACATAAGAAAACTATTTGCTTTGGTTTTCCTTTTTGCTGATTTTTTTCAATTTTGATGCCCATTTGAATCTTGTCTAATCCTAGGTTTGACCAAGATAATTTAAACAAGTTTAAAACATGAAAATGAAAAGGGAAGCATGTATCCTTCTTAGTCACTCTAAACTCGGGTTTTGCCCAGTTCTACAGATCAAGGTTCAAAAAATCCAACTACGGGGTTCGAACAACACGATTCTAATCCAAGAATTTTTTTGACCTCATCCAAATGGCCTCAAGCTATAGGGTTAGCATCTAGTGCAGTTTTTGTGAAAATGTATGCACTATGTGTGCTATAACTTGTATGTCTTTCAAATTTGAACCAAATTTGAATAAGTTTGAAATATTTGAAAAGGGGCTTTTGGGAGGATTTTGAAATTTCCATGTTTGACACCAAAACCACTTCTCTTCATGCTTGACTACATAAGACGGGTTTGAGGGTTAGGGGTAGATACATGATTTGTATGGTTTGATATGTCTAGACCTTGTTTCGAGTGCTTACTATATGACATAAGAAGACTATGTGATTTTGTTTTCATTTTTCTGTTTTTTTTATTTTTCTGCCCATTTGAATCTTTGTCAGGTCAAATCCTAGGTTTGACAAAGATTTGAACAAGTTTAACTCATACACAATGGTTAGCAGTTTCCTACCCTTGAATCCATAGGAAACTTTGTTCTAATGCACTATTATAATCAATGAGTTTTACAGCGAGTGCATCACTTCGTGTGGTGCCCACAACGAGGTCCACATGGGTGAGCACAAGTCATACGTGCGATGATGCGCAAACTCCTCCATCTTGCTTGTGTCAAGAGAAGGCATCGAGATGCGTATTGAATCACAATGGGTCTGGATCCTTGATTCTCCTCTCACAAAAAAACAAATCTCTCTCATTCTCGGCCTCGCTCGACTCGCTCGCTCGCTCGCTCGCTCGCAAACCCTGCACAAAAGTCAACATCATCACCCGAAAAAGGGGAGACACCCCTTCTTCTCTCCTTCCGAGTGATCCCTCTTCCTCCGTGTTTCACTCGACGGGCAAACACCCATGTGCTGCATAGTAATAATAAAAAGGTAGTAGAAAAATCGATATACGAATCTATAATTAAATAGGTTAAACTCGGGTTTTGCCCAGTTCTACACAGATCAAGGGTTCAAAAAATCCAACTACGGGGTTCGAACAACACGATTCTAATCCAAGAATTTTTTCGACCTCATCCAAATGGCCTCAAATTATAGGGTTAGCATCTAGTGCAGTTTGTGTGAAAATGTATGCACTATGTGTGCTATAACTTGTATGTCTTTCAAATTTGAACCAAATTTGAATAAGTTTGAAATATTTGCAAAGGGGCTTTTGGGAGGTTTTTCAAATTTCCATGTTTGAAACCCAAAACCACTTCTCTTCATGCTTGACTTCATAAGACAGAGTTTAGGGGTTAGGGGGTATAGATACATGATTTGTCTGGTTTGAATATGTCTAGACCTTGTTTATCAACTTTAATGCTTTTATATAACATAAGAAAACTATTTGCTTTGGTTTTTTTTTTTCCTGATTTTTTTCAATTTTGATGCCCATTTGAATCTTGGTCAAATCCTAGGTTTGACCATGGTTTAAACAAGTTTAAATCATGAATATGAAAAAATAAGCATCTTTCCTTCTTAGTCACCCCAAAATGTAGCTCTTGGGAGGGTTTTTGAAATTTCCATGTTTGGAACAAAAAAAACCACTTCTCTTCATGCATGCTTGACTTCATAAGACAGAGTTTAGGGTTAGGGGTGTAGATATATACATGATTTTCTAGTTTGAATATGTCTAGACATGTTTATCAACTTTAATGCTAACTATAGACATAAGAAGACTATGTGCTTTGGTTTTTCATTTTTCTGTTTTTTTCTGAATTTTATTCCCATATATTTGAATCTTGGTCAAATCCTAGGTTCAACCAAGATTTAAACAAGTTTAAAACATGAAAATTAAAAGGTAAGCATGTATCCTTCTTAGTCACTCTGAAATGAAGCTTTTGGGATGTTCTTGAAATTTCCATGTTTGAAACCCAAAACGACTTCTCTTCATGCTAGACTTCATAAGATCGACGGGGGGTAGATACATGATTTGTCTGGTTTGGATATACCTAGACCTCGTTTATCAACTCGAATGCTTACGATATGACATATATAAGAAGACTATGTGCTTTTGTTTTTCATTTTTCTGATTTTTTTGAATTTTGTGCCCACCCATTTGTATCTTGGTCAAATCCTAGGTTTGATAATGATTTAAACAAGTTTAAAATATGAAAATGCAAATGTAAGCATGGATCCTTCTTAGTCTGTCTAAAATGAAGCTTTTGGGAGTTTTTGAAATTTCCATGTTTGAAACCCAAAACCACTTCTCTTCACATGCTTGACTTCATAAGACATAGTTAATTAATTTAGGGCTTAGGGGGTATAGATACATGATTTGTGTGGTTTGAATATGTATGGACCTTGTTTATCAAATTCAATGCTTACTATATGACATAAGAAAACTATTTGCTTTGGTTTTTCTTTTTTCTGATTTTTTTTCAAATTTGATGCCCATTTGAATCCTTTGTCAAATCCTTGGTTTGACCAGATAATTAAACAAGTTTAAAACATGAAAATGAAAAAGGGAAGCATGGATCCTTCTTAGTCACTCTAAAATGAAGCTTTTGGGAGTTTTGAAATTTCCATGTTTGAAACCCAAAACCACTTCTCTTCACATGCTTGACTTCATAAGATAGATCGAGTTTAGGGGTTAGGGGGTATAGCTACATGATTTGTCTGGTTTGAATATGTAGACCTTGTTTATCAACTTTAATGCTTACTATATGACATAAGAAAACTATTTGCTTTGGTTTTCCTTTTTGCTGATTTTTTTTTCAATTTTGATGCCCATTTGAATCTTGTCTAATCCTAGGTTTGACCAAGATAATTTAAACAAGTTTAAAACATGAAAATGAAAAGGGAAGCCTGGATCCTTCTTAGTCTAAACTAGGGTTTTGCCCAGTTCTACAGATCAAGGGTTCAAAAAATCCAACTACGGGGTTCGAACAACACGATTCTAATCCAAGAATTTTTTCGACCTCATCCAAATGGCCTCAAGCTATAGGGTTAGCATCTAGTGCAGTATGTGTGAAAATGTATGCACTATGTGTGCTATAACTTGTATGTCTTTCAAATTTGAACCAAATTTGAATAAGTTTGAAATATTTGAAAAGGGGCTTTTGGGAGGATTTTGAAATTTCTATGTTTGAAACCCAAAACCACTTCTCTTCATGCTTGACTTCATAAGACGGAGTTTAGGGGTTAGGGGTAGATACATGATTTGTATGGTTTGATATGTCTAGACCTTGTTTATCAACTTTAATGCTTACTATATGACATAAGAAGACTATGTGATTTTGTTTTTCATTTTTCTGTTTTTTTATTTTCTGCCCATTTGAATCTTGGTCAAATCCTATGTTTGACCAAGATTTAGATAAGTTTAACACGTAAATGAGTTAACTTGGATTTCCTACCCTTGAATCCATAGGAAACTTTGTTCCTAATGCACTATTATAATCAGCAGGAGTTTTTACCAACGGAGTCTGTCACTTTACGTGGTGCCACCTTGGTCCACACTTGATGAAACTGCAAGTCCACGTGCGGTAAGAATGCATAAACTCCCATCCATCTTCTTTGTCAAGAGAGGCATCAGGATGCGTATTGGAAGTCTGTGGGTCCTTCTGTCCTTCGGTTGTCCCTCTCACAAAAAAACAAATCTCTCATTCTCGGCCTCGCTCGAGCTCGCTCGCTCGCTCGCTCGCTCGCACCTCCTGCACACTGACAAACCCTGCACAAAAGTCAACATCATCACCCGAAAAAGGGGAGACACCCCTTCTTCTCTCCTTCCGAGTGATCCCTCTTCCTCCGTGTTTCACTCGACGGGCAAACACCCATGTGCTGCATAGTAATAATAAAAAGGTAGTAGAAAAATCGATATACGAATCTATAATAAATAGGTTAAACTCGGGTTTTGCCCAGTTCTACAGATCAAGGGTTCAAAAAAATCCAACTACGGGGTTCGAACAACACGATTCTAATCCAAGAATTTTTTCGACCTCATCCAAATGGCCTCAAATTATAGGGTTAGCATCTAGTGCAGTTTGTGTGAAAATGTATGCACTATGTGTGCTATAACTTGTATGTCTTTCAAATTTGAACCAAATTTGAATAAGTTTGAAATATTTGCAAAGGGGCTTTTGGGAGGTTTTTCAAATTTCCATGTTTGAAACCCAAAACCACTTCTCTTCATGCTTGACTTCATAAGACAGAGTTTAGGGGTTAGGGTATAGATACATGATTTGTCTGGTTTGAATATGTCTAGACCTTGTTTATCAACTTTAATGCTTACTATATAACATAAGAAAACTATTTGCTTTGGTTTTTATATTTTTGCTGATTTTTTTCAATTTTGATGCCCATTTGAATCTTGGTCAAATCCTAGGTTTGACCATGGTTTAAACAAGTTTAAATCATGAATATGAAAAAATAAGCATCTTTCCTTCTTAGTCACCCCAAAATGTAGCTCTTGGGAGGGTTTTTGAAATTTCCATGTTTGGAACAAAAAAAACCACTTCTCTTCATGCATGCTTGACTTCATAAGACAGAGTTTAGGGTTAGGGGTGTAGATATATACATATGATTTTCTAGTTTGAATATGTCTAGACCTGTTTATCAACTTTAATGCTAACTATAGACATAAGAAGACTATGTGCTTTGGTTTTTCATTTTTCTGTTTTTTTCTGAATTTTATTCCCATATATTTGAATCTTGGTCAAATCCTAGGTTCAACCAAGATTTAAACAAGTTCAAAACATGAAAATTAAAAGGTAAGCATGTATCCTTCTTAGTCACTCTAAAATGAAGCTTTTGGGATGTTCTTGAAATTTCCATGTTTGAAACCCAAAACGACTTCTCTTCATGCTAGACTTCATAAGATCGACGGGGGGTAGATACATGATTTGTCTGGTTTGGATATACCTAGACCTCGTTTATCAACTCGAATGCTTACGATATGACATATATAAGAAGACTATGTGCTTTTGTTTTTCATTTTTCTGATTTTTTTGAATTTTGTGCCCACCCATTTGTATCTTGGTCAAATCCTAGGTTTGATAATGATTTAAACAAGTTTAAAATATGAAAATGCAAATGTAAGCATGGATCCTTCTTAGTCAGTCTAAAATGAAGCTTTTGGGAGGTTTTTGAAATTTCCATGTTTGAAACCCAAAACCACTTCTCTTCACATGCTTGACTTCATAAGACATAGTTAATTAATTTAGGGCTTAGGGGGTATAGATACATGATTTGTGTGGTTTGAATATGTATGGACCTTGTTTATCAAATTCAATGCTTACTATATGACATAAGAAAACTATTTGCTTTGGTTTTTCTTTTTTCTGTTTTTTTTTTCAAATTTGATGCCCATTTGAATCTGCTTGTCAAATCCTAGGTTTGACGACCAAGATAATTTAAACAAGTTTAAAACATGAAAATGAAAAGGGAAGCATGGATCCTTCTTAGTCACTCTAAAATGAAGCTTTTAGGAGGATTTTTGAAATTTCCATGTTTGAAACCCAAAACCACTTCTCTTCACATGCTTGACCTCATAAGATAGATCGAGTTTAGGGGTTAGGGGTATAGATACATGATTTGTCTGGTTTGAATATGTCTAGACCTTGTTTATCAACTTTAATGCTTACTATATGACATAAGAAAACTATTTGCTTTGGTTTTCCTTTTTGCTGATTTTTTTTCAATTTTGATGCCCATTTGAATCTTGTCTAATCCTAGGTTTGACCAAGATAATTTAAACAAGTTTAAAACATGAAAATGAAAAGGGAAGCATGTATCCTTCTTAGTTTAAACTCGGGTTTTGGCCAGTTCTACAGATCAAGGGTTCAAAAAAATCCAACTACGGGGTTCGAACAACACGATTCTAATCCAAGAATTTTTTCGACCTCATCCAAATGGCCTCAAGCTATAGGGTTAGCATCTAGTGCAGTTTGTGTGAAAATGTATGCACTATGTGTGCTATAACTTGTATGTCTTTCAAATTTGAACCAAATTTGAATAAGTTTGAAATATTTGAAAAGGGGCTTTTGGGGAGGTTTTGAAATTTCCATGTTTTAAAGCCAAAACCACTTCTCTTCATGCTTGACTTCATAAGACAGAGTTTAGGGGTTAGGGGTATAGCTACATGATTTGTCTGGTTTGAATATGTCTAGACCTTGTTTATGCTAATGCTTTACTATAACATAGAAAACTATTT